>CAUYQU010078740.1:0-25704 GCA_963574635.1 Cheracebus regulus
CTCTTTTTCTAAAATCTCTTCCTCTTTCTTTCTCTTTCATTTTTTTCTTCCTTTTGCAGTTTCTTTCTTTCTCCTTTTCTCTCTTTTTCTAAAATCTCTTCCTCTTCCTTTCTCTCTTTCATTCTTTTTATTCTAAAAAAAGAAAAAAAAGGAAAAAAAAAAGAAAAGAAAAGAAAGGAAAGAAAGAAAGAGAAAGAGAAAGAAAGAAAAGAAAAAAGAAAGAAAGAAAGAAAGAAAGAAAAGAAAGAAAGAGAAAGAAAGAAGAAAGAAAAAAGAACGAAAGAAAGAAAAAATGGTTTCATCTTTGAAAACCCCCTGATAAAGGCAACATGAATCCTAGGGTTGGGTTCATGTTCTATACTTTGAGAACCACTGCTTTAGGAAACTCTTATGCTTATGTACATGCAGGTGTTAACAATTCCACATTATTTGTATAAGAAAAAAATTGGAAGCAATCCAAATGTCCATCAACAGGGGAATGAATAAATAAAATAGTGTACATTTATTCAAGGGCACACTAAATAGCATTTAAGGCTGGATGCACTAAAGCTATATCCATCAACATGAATAATTTTCAACACCATAATGTTGAATCGAAAACAGCAGAAGATTAATTATAGTATTATGCCACTAATAAAAAGTTTAAAATTAAAAAAAAAACTATGTCATATACTATCATATATTTTATAATTATATTATACTAAAAGTACAAAAACATACCTGGAAAAGATAAATATTGAATTCATCATAATAGTGGGAGAAAAAAATGAGATCAAGGAGAAATTTGTAAGGGCAATTAATTGCCTCAATGTTTTATATCAGCAAAAAATACCTGAAGCAAATATGAAATCACATTAAGACTTAATAGAGATGTGTGGCAGATATATATGTATACTTAGATTAACAACTAGTCATGTGTGGATGCTTGAAATCTTTCATAATTTAAAAACCATCTTCTAAAATAAATTAACTTTAGATTTATGATTTTTTTAAATGAGTCTTCTCTGCTTTTTAAAGTCATATTAATAAATATAAAATAAAATGACATTGATGTTTCTTAAATTTAGATGTGGAGAAGAATTAAAATTTTAAAATCAGAAAAGTTATACTGATAAAAAGGATTCTCTTCGGAGACTGAGGCAGAGGAACAGCGATTTCCCTGACATCACCAGAAATGTAACACAACCAGAAAGAAATACTCTGGGGTGATCACCAACACTGACACTGTTTCATTATTGATTCCAGCCCACAGCCTTCTGGTTTATTAGTGAAATTCACCATGGTTAACTTACACTGTTGATTTTGGGAAAAAAAGAGAAGCATCCTGGGGAAGGGAGATGGAACAGGGATTAGAAGAAAGTGCCTCATCATGAAGAGGACCCAATGGCATAGTAGGAAAACCACTATGCTGTGTTTAAGCCCTGAAAACTTTCACAAAATATTAGTAGGAATTAATCTTCTTCCCTACTATAAATTCAGTGAACTTTAATCTTCAGTGTGAAGTCTAAACTCTTTCCTAATTAAGAAGTTTTTTGCATTTATTGATTTGCCACACATATATCTAATTTTTTATTATTAAAGAGATAGTATTATATTCTTCAAATATAACTAATGATTCCTTGATTAATCAAGAAGAGAATAAGCAACTCTTTTGATTCTCTTACCTATCTTTTTATCTAGCTCTCATTTCATTATTAATAGGACACTTTCTAGAATGTGGGCAGAAAAAGGGAAAGGATACTGAACATAATTACAGGAATTTTGACATGAGTAAAAATTGAAGCTGTTAAATATTTTAATTTTATGGTAACATTGATTTTATGTATTCATTTTCTGTATTTTGTTCTATCCCAGCAATTAACTTCTAGTTAATTTTGTTATTAAGTATCCCATCATATTTTTAAATACCCTGCATATTATTTACAAATGCCTTATACCACAGATGAAGCATTTAAGATGTGGATCAGTTGATGAGCTCTATAATCCGGCTCAAACTACATCATCCCTGATACTGCCATCAGTGTTGTCCTCCTGTTAGTGAAGCTCGGTCCCATCAGGATGCTTATCACCTGCAGCAACTCAAGAAGAATCAGAGGGTAAATGAGATTAAGACAGAGTGCTGCACTTGGTCTAGTGGGAAGATGTATATTAAATAAGTAATTGTCAAAGTAACAGGATATTTAAAGTGACTTTTTCCTGGGACTCAAATCTAAGGACAAAGATAAGTCACACATACACACACACAGCTGAAAGTGGATCAGATAAGTCCTCAGGGCTTATTAAGTATCAGCCAATCTAGTCTTAAAAAAAGAAAAGATTACTGAGAGTAGAGAAGGCTATGAAAGACATTGGCAATTATGCAGGGATGGGGTGAGTACCATGACTTCTCTCTCCAGAAGAAGGCAGGGATTCCATGAGAATGTCTCCTGGATACTGGGAAACAGGCATCTCCTCCCCTTGGCTGGGCATCTGCTTAGGCAAAGGACTGCCGGTCTGCCCTCTGTGGGGTGGGGGTAGGAGAGAAAAGAATTGGGAAGATAACGGCAAGGCAGATTGCCACACAGTGGAGCAGTCTGTTCCACGCTATTGTGTGCACCGAAGATGCATGACATTTCCTAGCATGGCATCAAGGAAGGGGTCCCACCTGAGCCATGCTGCAGCTGTGCTGTGCGGGGGGCTGGCCTGGCCACCCAGGCCACTCTCACACACAACAGAGGCTGTGGGGCGTTCCACAGAGGAGGGAGCAGAAGGATGGTTCTAGGAGGTCACAAAGAGAGATCTCCCACAAGGAAGACTGCACAGTGGGGACAGAGCCCTCAGAAGAATTCACAGCACTAGAGAGAGCTGACTGTGTGTGTGTGTGTGTGTGTGTGTGTGTGTGTGTGTGTGTGTGTGTGTGTGTGTTTGTGTGTGTGTGTGTGTGTGTGTGTGTGTTTTAAGTTAGGGCTAGCATTAGCCAGTGGAGCAAGCATTAGCCCAGAGAGAAACCTCAGCAGGAGCCAGAAATTCAAGAGGATCCCTGACTGCTCTCCTGGCCATTTTTCCCTCCCCAACTCAATGGAGCTAGGGCCAGAGGAGGAGGGAAGAGATGTGAAAGAGGAGGGGCCCCTGCTGAAAACCTCAGGCCCCAGCTGGGGATGAGGGTTGAGTGGAGGAGAGTAAAGAACACACTTTAACATGGAATTTTAATAACTGAAAGGGATTAGAGACCTAAGACATCTGCCTGAGATGTAATTAAGAGATGAAACTGATAGAGTTAAGAAACATTGATTAAGGTGATAATTGAAATAAATAAACAAAACAAAACCATGTCTTTTTCATGCCTGTACCAAGTTCAGACTACACAATAAATGAATTGCATAGATTGGCTGGGTGTAGGGCAAGAAGCCAGGGTGATGTGGGAGCATGTAGAAACAGGCAGTGCAAGGGAGAAATTGTAAGATAAGGAGGAATTAACCAGGCAAAGGTCAGGAACAGGCTGAAGCCAGGAGAGAGGAGCGAATCCAGGTCATCATGGCCACGGCCGATATGGCGGTATTGTTCCATTGATCCATCAGCTCAACCACATTCAACAATAAGCCAACTGTTTGCTCAATTTTCTTTGTTCTTATATTCCTCTGCTCTCTACTTTCACACTCAAAGGACTCACCCACATTCCATGCCAATTTTTAAAACAAGCCTGAGTTGAAAAAATTGTATATAATGATTAAAAGCACAAGGTGTAGAGCCAAAATGCCCAAGTTCAAATCCTGACAATGCCACTTAGTAACGGGGTCCTTCAGTTTCCTCATCTGTAAAATGGGATCTTTCTTTTGGCATAGTTGGGAAGATTAACTTAGGTAGCTAGTATAATGCCTGCCATTTAGCAAAAGTACAATAAATGACATTAGATGATTAGCTGATTAATGTATGGCAAAGCCCTTTAACACTGTAAATTACAGATGTCTAAGGCATTATCATGCTTGAGTTTTGACTGTATTTAAAACCATGAGACAATTCTCCTGTGGACGTGGACTTTCTGAAGGAAAACATTGTGTATTTGTGTGCAGGTGCTGCACAAAACTCATAGAGCAGAGAGAACTCTTGAGAAAAATTCCAATTTGCTTGACAAGAAATTTATTTTCATATGGCTATTTGAAACACTTTCAATATATGAAGCATAATCAAATACATAAATACATATATAATGGCCAAAAGCCTATGAGCAGGTACAAATAATACACTCAAAGTATACATAATGAATGTATTCCACAAATGGAACTTCATTTTAACATTCTAATGAAATCAATCTATTGCTAAACTGGTACCAAGGTTACTTGAATCATAACTATGCACATAGTAGGTGCTCAATAAATCTTTGTTGAAGATGATGACATGTGATGACTCCTGTATATTCAAAGAGACTTTTTTGTATTGCCTCAATGAATGACTTCTTTCAAACTGGTTTCCAAGTGTGCTTACATTGTGCATGAATTCCATTAGTACAGGGCCACACTGAATCACTGTCATGAGTAACCTAAGGACAAAAATCAGAATCACCATTTATTTCTTCCTGAATCTTGTTAAAAATAAAACTGCACCATGAATTTTGAACAAATCTAATGCATAAATACATATTTGGGTGATTCGATGCCAGCATATCCAATTCAAATGCCATTGTATTATAAAACCAACTGATGACCAACATTTGTGTACATTCTGAATACCTGTGAGTTACTTCACATCCCTTTCTATTTTTCCTTAAAAGGAAGAAACTGAAACCTAATAATCAATACTTCCTTCTAACCACCCTAAAGGAAAGCCACTCTGACGAAGCTGCCACCATTTTATGAGCTCTGTTGCCTTCTCTAGGTGCTCAGCCTTGGTGGCCTGGAATTACTACCTGGATGCCCCCCTCAAACAACTGGAAGCATTTCCTGCAGAAAGCCCACGATCTGCCCAAGAAGGGATCATCACCAGATAAGCCATAATGTATATTTTGTCAGGGAAAAAAACAGTTGAATTAAAGCAAACTGCAACCTTCAAGAAAAAAAAAATTAGAAGCAACATGTTAAACAGAAGTATACACTTGTCATCTATCTACTGCACACTTAGAAACTGTTGCCATTTTTGACACATGGAAGTATGCTATTTTATAGAAATAGAATGACCCCGTCCAGAAAAAAAAAAAAGTGGAGAAGATGAATTAGAATAAGAGAACTTCGAAGTGACATGCAGTTTGGTCTGCACAATGCAGACGATGAGAGAGAAAGAGGAAATGTAGAAACTTTAATTTTTATTTTTATACATTAGTTGTACAAGTCTAGTTGTGTTACATGGATATATTGCATAGTGGTAAATTCTAGGCTTCTGGTATACCCATGACCTGAATAGCATGCATTGTACCCAGAAAGCAATATTTTATTCCTCACCCCCTTCCCACCCTCCCACTTTTTGGAGTCTCCAGTGTCTATTTCTCCACTTTATATGTTCATATCCACTGTAGAAACATACTGAGATGGGATTAACAGATGGGCCACAGAAAGCTCGATTATAGTACAAGACGACTCAGAAATACTGATGGAATTTTTAGGTCATCAGAATGTGCCAGATAATGACACTGCTCATTTTCTAAGGGTCTACTCTGCTGCAGACACTGGGTCGAGCACCACACCTGAGCTCTTGGTATAAATTATCCCACTGAATCCTCGGAACCTTTCATCAGCACAGAGGCTCAAAGCAGTTCAGAGGGAAGAGGAACATTTAGAGGCATGAGCTGACACACCTTGGTAAAGGGAGCCCAGGGTACAAGCTCCAGACTCATTCCTCCAAGAAAGATATCAGGGCTTTGTGATTTGTGGTATTGGGATTAAGGCAGATTCAGTGTTGTGTACCCACGAAATATCGGGATAATTTTTCTGCACACTCTCTGATTGACAAGATGCCTAATTTCAAAAACACTACCATGAATTTAGAAAATACTTTAATGAAATCTTATTTTCTTAATGTATATTTGACACTGGTAATATACAAATGATGCATACATGCAGTGACTCAGGTGACACACAACGCCTGATACAGGCAGAGTCCTCATCTCGCCAAGCAGTAGGGCCCAAGGGTGCTGGTGGATAACACAGTATAGACAGACAGTCCCAGACTCCACATTCGGGCTGGATCTTCTTGATCACTCTGAGCCTCAGCTCTCTTCTTCTTTCTTCTTCATTTGAAGGTATTAATACCTCATAAGTTACTTCAAAGACCAAGTAAGATGGCATGTATTAGATTCATCATAGTATACCCATCACCTGAATAGTATACATTGGTATACCCATCACCTGAATAGTGTATATTGTGTATATTTGTATAGTGCATATTGCTTACATACAACTATTTTTTTCCCTAGACGAATGGCAGTTTCTGTGGTTCAACCTTTTACACATACAGTACTCACACAATCTGACACATTGGAAGGGTGCATTAAACCCTAGGGCTGGAATGATGAGTTACAGGTCCATGGACCCTTAGCAATGACTTCTTCCCCCTCCTTCTGCCCAGCCAGGAGTCTATGGCCATCAGTAGAGAAACAAGAAGCTGAAGAATGTATTTAAAAAGACTTTATGCAATTGGTTTTGCTACCACAGATGACATTGTAGGTTAGGTAGAAAGTTGAAGTGCTTAATAGGGACTCGGGGTTGCTTGAACGTATGGCCTGGGTCACCTCTGCCTTGTGGCTGTTCAGCCAAGGATTAGCACCATCAACTAAGCACATTTCTGTTGCACATGAAATGTGAGAGAAGGACTGAAGTAGCAAAGGTGGTAGTACTCTATATGGCGTCACATGGAAAAAGCCAGCCAAAGATGGGTGTGGAAGTTCAGGGTTTCACAGCCTGCAGAGCTCAGGCAGGACACGTTCTTGGGATGCTTTTGTTGTAATCAAATCTGTCCCCTCTTTCCTCCTTCATAGCTAGAACTGTGAACTGCTGGATCACTATTGGATTCTATTCCAGATGGTAACTTAGCGAAGGGAGAGGAAGAAGGAGGGCATCATGCAGGAGGGCGGGTAGCCAGGTTCTGGGCTATTGATTGACAAGGCTTCTGTCGTTTTACTCTGTTTCTAAGGTTGGAAGGTTGTTTTGCCCCACTTTCTGAATATCATCACAAGTACAAATTCAGGATTTGTATCAGGCAGGCACCACCTGCCAGGACTCAGTACCGCTTATTTACCGACAAATAGAGAGATCCCTTGACTTCTTCCTTTCCCTGCCATATAGAAATTGTATTTGTCAACATAAAAAATGCTGGGAAGCAAATCTTCATGAATAGAAGACTTTTGCATTAGACTAGGATTTATTTATGTTTAACAGTCATCAAGATCTTACAGTATATTCTTACTAATAAGCTTTATAATTTTCTAATATTTCTAATATTTCAAACACCCCACAAAGTGACATTTACATAATAATCCTAAAACTTGCACAAAATTATAGTTGCTAGTATAAAATCATTTAAATAACACAACCTTATAATTTATCTTATTGTTAGTTCAGTGCAGTAATAAGAGGTTCATTCCACATATACAGTACGTTTTTGAGAGCCTGATATAAAAATGAATATCTGATTTATGTCATTAAAAAGCTTATAGTTTAATTATTTTCAAACAATGATACATGAGAAAACATAGCGTCCACGGCCCCACCCACCAAATGTTCTGATTTAGTCTGCCTGGGAGATGGGTGCAGAAATCAGCATTGACAAGGAAGGTGCAGGGTTCGTGACACTCCTGGAGAAGGACTAAGGTACAAGCTAGAGAGAATTGACTGAAAAGCCTTGGGTTACCCAGACACATCACTGTTAGTGCTTTGAGCTTTTCCCTGAATTTTCTCACATCATGCAAAGTAACACTAGGTCATAGACACTGACAGCAAAAATCCCTCTCTAAGAAGGTCCTACTTGATTATGGAATAAGTGTTATATTAAGACTTACTCATAGCAAAGCTCCAGTTCAGCAATTCTAACTTGAGTAGATATACTTTAAGTCCATTTGATTAAAGCTATTTAAGCCTACTTCATTTCACACTCTCCTTTGGTAGACACCAAGAAGAGCCACAAGTCAATGCTTACACAGACCTTCACGTTCTGAAAGACCAATGTGAATTCTCTGTCTGATGTTCTCTTTCCTAGCTCTCTAACCCTATTCCTTTAGAATCTCCTTCTAGGGTTTTGGTATAGTTTGGCTCTGTGTCCCCACCCAAATCTCACCTTGAATTGTAAGAATCCCCAAATGTTGCGGGAAAAACCTGGTGAGAGGTGATTGAATCACGGAGGCAGGTTTTTCCCATGCTGTTCTTATGACAGTAAATAAGTCTCATGAGATCTGACGGTTTTATAAAGAGAATTCCCCTGTACGTGTGCTCTTGCCTGCTGCCATGTAAGACGTTCCTTTGCTCTTCCTTCCTCTTCTGCCATAATTATGAGGCCTTCCCAGCCATGTGGAGCTGTGAATAAGTTACCCAGTCTCAGGTATGTCTTTATTGCAGCATGAGAAGAGACTAATACATGTTTATTTCCCAATACCATTGATCTTCCAAACCATTTCCACTGCTTCACTCTAGATCCAGACCATATTCTCCAAAGATAACTGGCAACAAGAGCTACCATTAGCCCACAGAGCAACTTTATGTCAATCAGAAAATGATGCCCCTTCCTAAAACACTTGACTTCTTGTCAAAAATACTGATTTTGTTAGGACAGGTGACTGCTCTCTGCCAGAAGTCTGTCCTCGTAAGTATACCAATACTGAATCCCTCTAGTTTGCCATCCTCTGCCTGCACACCACATAAGGTGGCCCTGGAAGATGAACTTAGGGGACATTTCTGTTGTTTGTTGAAAATGTTCCACTCTAGGTTCAAACACTGACATTTCTCCCCAACAGTGAAAGGGAGGTAGAATAGATCTTTGGATGGTAATTATGACTTACATCTTCAAGCAGAATTCTATTTCTCCCTCACTTGCTGCCTTGTGGGTGGAGTGTTTGGAATAAGTTGGATTACTGAGAAATTAGTCTTTTTGTAGGCATCCTATTTATGGGAAAAAAAGAATAGTGTCAGTTCAGGTTCTCACCATTTAACTGGAGAAAAACACAGGGTGGGCAAAATCTGCATCTACACAATGGCAAAGAAATATTTTGTCAAGAAGTAAACTGCAGTACACAGGGATGAGTAATAACATCAATAGATGTGCCTTAATCTACAAAATGAAGTGGAGAATTAACGTAATCAAGCTTTCTTTCTTTTCTCCCTCCCCTTCTCTCCCACTCCCCTCACTTTCAAAGAAAAGTACCATATGAATAATTGAAGCAAGAGGAATTTTTTCCTTGAATAATTCAGGAAATTGCCTCAATTTTCCTCTTCACTTTTCACTACATTTACTTGTGTAGACTCAGACCACATCTACATAATGAGACTCTATTGCTACAGTACAATCAACAAGGTATTTGTTTCTTTTGCCTTAGTTTTTCAATTGATTATGTGACACTTAACTGTATAACCATACATTGATCTGATTTCTTAAGAGAAAAAAAAAAAGGATTAGTCTGGTCGTCCTGGCCTTGCTTGCCCCACCCACCCTAGCTCTAGGTGCCTGCACCAGGTGGTTGGTGATTTCAAAGCAATGAGCAGTATTCTGTCTAGCAGTATATGTTATGATGTTATTAACAAGATTGACCTGTTCATTTGTAAGTAAGTAAGATCTCAATTTTAATTCTGGGAAACTGGATAGGACATGATGCAAGAATGTCTGCAAGTTTCTTTTTAAATGCCAACAGAAAATTGATTATCATAAGAACCATTGTAGACTCTGTAACAGAAATTTGGTTTTGAATTAGGAAATGGATTGGGTCACCACCAGACAAGCTTCTCAATTTAGTGAGCCTGGCTTATGTCAGTAATTTTTCTGAAGCCAGACCTAACAAACTTATAGATTCCTGTTTATTTAGATTTTTTGTTGTTGTTGTTATTTCAAGTGTTTCAACATGTTTGATGCATTTACAAATATTTTAATGTTTTTTCACTCTTGTTGCTGTATAGTTTATGGGAACTTTCCCACTTTATTGTTTCTGAGTAATCCTTTCTCACTAACGAAATGCTCACAAGACATAAACCCAAACCTTAGGCTGGGCGCAGTGGCTCACATCTGTCATCCCAGCACTTTGGGAGGCCAAGGCAGGTGGATCACGAAGTCAGGAGTTGGAGACCAGCCTGGCCAACATAGTGAAACCCCATCTGTACTAAAAAAAAAAAAATCTCAAAATTTAGCCAGGTGTGGTGGCACATGCCTGTAGTTCCAGCTACTGGGGAGGCTGAGGCAGGAAAATTGCTTGAACCCGGGAGGCAGAAGTTGCAGTGAGCCAAGATTGCGCCACTGCACTCCAGTTTGGGCAACAGAGCAAGACTCCATTTCAAAAAAAAAACCTAAACCTTGCTTGGTCCAGGTTTTCTCTGGAAACACATCCATAGTTGTCAGCTTCAAAGGGAGCATTTCCTGCAGAAAATCCAGTACATTTCTCCCAGATGCAATGTGCCTTTAGGTCCCATCCCTGGCTTTAGTAAACATGGTATTATCCCAGGAAGAAAATCAACCCTGGCCCAGCTGGGGACTGAATCATTAAATATGGCCACTGTTAACATCCACATGGCACCTGTGTGTTTACTCTGAGACCATTGATTCTCTGTCCTTGGGTTTGAATTGAACCATCTGCCTTCCTCTCATCGTCTCTTGCTCCCTCCAGCTGTTTTCCCCTTAATTCAATTCCTTTTTGCTTTTCTGTCTTTCCTTTCTCCACCTTTCTTTTTTTGTGTGTTAAAACACATTTTTCCCTTTCAGTCTATAACTTTTTATATCCTCAATATACTCTTTTCCCTTTAATTTTCTTGTTGTAAAAATATTTTGTGCCCTTGGCCCAACCCGGATATACACAGGAATGCTCTTCAGCCTCTTGCTCTCCTATTGGAAAAGTTTATCTAGCCAAGAATGCTCCTTCTTCAACCCAAACTCATCTCTCCCTGCCAACTGAGAAAGCCCTTTCTCACCTTCTAAACTCTCACCTCTGCTCTCAGAGGGCAACAGCCCCATACACTCCCATTCTCCCTCTATGTCATGCGAGATTGTTAAGGGCATGAACTCTAGGGTGAGATAGACCTGCACTGGAACCTCAGCTTTGTGATCATCAGCAAGTTACATAAACCTGAAGGTCCTCAGTTTCCTCCTCCATAAAATGGGGTAATCCTGATTATCGCTGCTGTGAAGATTACGTGACGTGATGAATGAGAGCACTTAGCATGATCCGACAAATACCAATCCTCACCTGCAAGCTAAAGTTGGGTGAACACTTCAACAGGCCAGGCGTAGGCTAAGCTCAGCGCTGGAGTTATGTCACAGCGATGCTGTGGTTACATATTTCCTTATCCATACCCTCTCATTAAGATTAGCAAAAACCAAAGTAAGCGTTCTAGTAAAGATCTCAGTGACAATGATGACCGTAATTGCTGGCCCCTGGTGATCGAGGCTCTCTACCACGCCCACTTGTAATGGACAAGATGTGAGCCTCCTGGCTACCAATGTGCATCCCAGGGCAGTGTCTGCCTCAGCTACCTGAAGACTCCTCTACCTGCTTCGACCCTTGGAAACTAGATTCGGGTGCAATGAGGAGACACGTAGCAGCCTCACATGTGCTAACAAAAATGTGGCATCAGGCTGGGTGTAGTGGCTCACACCTGTAATCCCAGCACTTTGGGAGGCTGAGGTGGGTGGATCACTTGAGGTCAGGAGTTCAAGGCCAGCCTGGCCAACATGGAGAAACCCCATCTCTACTAAAAATACAAAAATTACCTGGGTGTGGTGGCAGGCGCCTGTAAACCCAGGTACCAGGGAGGCTGAGACGGGAGAATTGCTTGAACCCGGGAGGTGGAGGTTGCAGTGAGCCGAGATCGTGCCACGGCACTCCAGCCTGGGTGACACAATAAGACTCTGTCTTGAAAGAAAAGAAAAGAGAAAACAAAAGAAAGGAAAACAAAAGAAATTATTATGTCCAAAAAATCAGGCTAAAAAAAAAGAAATGTGGCACCACACTAAGAGCAGCAGGGGAAGTCACCAAAAGTCTCAAAACCTGCAGAGCAAACAAAATGCAAGTGTAACTGAGGCTTAACCAGGCGCTGCTGCTCGCCTGGACTGCCCTGTCACGGTATCTACCTTCTTTCTATGGGGCCACCTCTAGTGGACCCCCAAGGACTCAGCAGGACATAGTTTGCAGACTTCAGCTACAAGCAAAGGCAGACATTTTCAACATCATTCACAGTAAGATGTCTTTGAAAGTTTAACCTCTGGTCCACTATGGCCTATTCTAAATGGGTAATCAGACCTGCAGGTATTAATTAAACTTATGGTTCTATTTATTGTAGGACTCTGGGGATTGAGCAGACAGCAAATAGCAATAAGTACTTCTGAATGTTCTCTTTGGCTTAATTACTGTACCATAGTTAGTCCATCAAATTGATGTACAATCAACAAGACTGTACTAACTCTATACTGCTCATTTAGAGTGTGAACACTCGGGAGCTGCCAACATCTTTTCTCTTCATCTTGTCTGAGTCCACTGGAGAATCAAAGCAGGACCAGCCTGTGGAGGCTTTAATCCAGCCTATCATGGATCAGTCTGGCAGGGAATGCCTCTTCTCCCAGCCAGCATCTTTCTTTTTAGGCATAACCTTGATTGGCACTGGATATTCCTCTCTTCTAACTCCATTACCAGATGCAGCCCAAGCAGGACAAAGAGAAGAGCAAGTTTTTTCAGCATCCTGTGGTTTCCCAGGCTTCATATATCACTAACGTGGAACACTAAAAGTATAGATTCCTGAAACCCAAAGGGACCTTAGAGGTGATCTAATTCAATGGCCTCATTTCATACAAGATGAAACTGAGACTAGAGACACAAAATGGCTCAAGTAAGGTCACACGATATCTGAGTAAGGGAATTTGGAGTTGCAATAGAGACCCACTCAAGCTAGCTGAGTTTAGTAAAGGAAGAGTCATTTTAAGAGTACAGGGGACTCTCAAAGGATTCAGTGGGACCTTGCAAGAAGTAGAATGCCACCAACCTCTCCCCTCTGCTTCCTCCTGAGTGTCTGCCAAGCTCTTAATTCTTGTCCCTCTTGACTTCAGATTGCATATGGCTTTGAGTGGCCATGGTACCAAAATCTAACCCCATCTCCAGCTGCAATGCCTAACACACAGGTCTCATGTCTCTTTAAATTTTATAAATCATTTGATTGGCTCATCTTGGGACTAAAGTTCAGGCATGATGATGCAATTAATTGCAGCCAAGAGCCTGTACAACCTAGGCTCCCTCTTCAGCATGGACTGGGGGTGGGGGAGTTCCAATAAAGCAATAAGATATAAACGGACACCCAAAATAGTCGTGGAGTCCACATCAACATCCAGATTTTCCAACTCTGCATCCAAGACCCGTCCAACCATATTATGCCAACTCTAAATTTCAGGACAAGGATTACCCTTCATTTGAAGGAAATCAGAGTTTGCAGCTAGGATTATTTAGGAAATGGTGGTTATATAACAGTGGCCTTAGAGAGGCCTCCTGTAAAACATCAAGAAAGCATTGCATTCCCCATCCAGAACACAATTAGAGAAAGAGAGACAGAAAGAGAGAGGAAAACATCAAGAACAAATAAGAATAATCAAAACACAAACACTGGGCTTCCTTCTCCGTCATCCAATGAAAACCACATCTCAGTGGCCTTAGTAGATCCCTCGCCAGGGTGAGTAATTCAAGAGATGAGAAAAACGCCTAACATCACCTTTCTCTCCTAGAAGAATCCAGTCATGATTTTCACATTTCATCCTCTAGTATCTAAACTACTTCAATTTGCAATTGTTGTTAAGGAAGGAACAAATTGCACCATTTTAAATTCAGATTTCAGTTCTTTCTATTTCCTCCCTCCCATCAGACTAAATTTTCTCTACTTACTGAATGAATCCAGGTACAACACATTCATTCATATTTCTCTGTTGACCTAACTCTTCCTGGACTTCCTCTTTCCAGAAGGCAGTCTTCTTTTACAGGTAAAATAAGAGACAACTTAAATGAACCCATGCAGGTAGTAAAAGCTATATATATACGTGTGTGTGTGTGTGTGTGTGTGTGTGTGTGTGTGTGTGTGTATACACATATATATCTTGCAATATATATATATAAGTAAATATATATATATATGTAAAACCTATGTGTATGTATGTATGTGTGTGTGTATATATATATATATATATATATATATATATATGTGTGTGTATATATATATATATATATATAGTGAGAGTTTGGGTTGCTATCTTCAAAAGGAAAGTCATGTCAGTGGGAAAGGTACTGAGCTGGTGGTTAAGAGAACTGAGTCCTGGATGTAAAGCTAACTAGTTGTGGGGAAAAGACAGCATTGCTTTTGGAACTGAGGGTGGCATTGTACAGCGTGCCATCGGTGATCTCTCTTTCCAGAAATGCCCAGCTACACTGTCACGAGCCCTGGTCACTCTAGAAGGTCCTGTTCACTCCCCAGCCCACAGCACTAGCAATTACCACTATGTGGCCGTGGGAGCCTGAACCAGAAAGCAGAAACTCTTGTTCAGCTCCTGCCTCTGGGATCTGCCACCTTCCGCAGGATATTTACCTTCTCACCCGTTTCCTCATTGAAAGACAGGGAATCTGGAACAGAACAGTAAATCTTGGCCTTTCCAGACTGTAGGCTCCTTTGAAAAATGTGATGCACGTCATAAACCCTCTCCCCAGAGAAACGCACAAACACCTTAAGTGTTTTACATGCTTTCAGGAGGCCCATGTAACCACCTAAAGGCCTTGAAATTGGTTTGTTTATTCATTTGTTTCTCTTTCTTTTTTTGAGACAGAGTCTCTGCCACCAGGCTGGAGTGCAGTGGCACTATCTCAGCTCACTGCAACCTCCACCTCCCGGATTCAAGCGATTCTCCTGCCTTGGCCTCCTGAGTACCTGGGATTACAGATGCACGCCACCATGCCCAGCTAATTTTTGAATTTTTAGTAGAGATGAGGTTTCACCATGTTGACCCAGATGGTCTCCATCTCTTGACCTTGTGATCTGCCCACCTTGGGCAGTGTGTTTCCAAAGTGCTGGGATTCTAGGCGTGCACCACCATGCCCAGCCTTATTCATTTGTTTCTTTGTTTGTTACACCGTTGCCCAGGCTGGAGTGCAGTGATACACTCATAGTTCACTGCAGCCTCAACTCCTGGGCTCAAGCCATCCCCCTTCCTTAGCCTCCCCAGTAGATATGACTATGGGCACATGCCACCACACCCAGCTAATTTTCTGTATTGATTTTTTTAAAGACAGGGTCTTGCTATGTTGTCCAGGCTTGTCTCAAACTACTGGACCCAAGCAATCCTCCCATCTCAGCCTCCCAACATGCTGGGCTAACAGGCATGAGCCACCACACATGGCCTTGAACTTGGTATTGACTCATAAACCCCAAGTTAATTTTCATTGAACTAGACAATCTTTAAGACATTTCGAGCTCTGGGAGTCTGAATACCAATTATCCCCAAGTCTACCTATGACATAGAAGAATTTCAGCACTTTGTGCAACATGAGAGATCATCAACTTTATCCTCTCCTTTGCACATGAAGAAACTGAGGGCCAGAGAGCCTGAACTGGTTGTCTGTGATCACAGAGCCTATAGTCCTGGGACTAGAGCCTCCAACGTCTGGTGTGGGTTGCATGGCACACTCTGAGGTGGGGGCTGCAGAGCGCTGGCCACGCCTGACTACTGGAGGCTCATGAAGAGACGGCTCCTCCCCTGGCAGCCCTCTACCTGCCAGGCCCTTGTGGCTGTGATTTCCTGACTTCAGAGAGCTGATCAGACATTGTCCTGGAGTTCCCCACATTGCAATAAGACACCGGATGCCACCTTGAGACATTTTGGTTGCAATACCACCCAGCACTAGGTGTCAATGAGCAGAGCCTGAAACCAGTGCATGGCTAGTAAGAAAACTGTTCTGTGCCAAACATGGTTTCATTTCAAAAGGCAGAAGAAAGCAGTGCTCATGTGTGGTGCCTTAACAGCACCGTCGGAATTCCACCGATGCCAGCCAATCCAGGATAAGAGAATGCACATCATCTCTTATTAGCGAGATCTGTAACTTGAGAAAATAACAGAAAGTTCGGTTCTGCCCTGCCTTACCTGAAACCTCGGCTTTTTGATAACTACACTCCGGAGTTGTGTCACATTCCATAAATCACACGCATAGAGGAAGGCTTGAAGCATTTTCTCAAGCGTGTATAAAATTTGGAGGTTTTTTTTCTTTTTCTTTTTTGCCAGTCTCGACGAGCAGTGGGTGTCTGGGTGGGTGGATTGAGTGACACGTTAGTGAGAAAGTTCCCTCCCCTTGAAGAGCTCCTCCAAAAAGGAGTCAGAGAGATATCATTTGAGAAAGTGACAGGCAGATCATGTAGCTCCGGCGCCGAAGAAAAAGGGTTTAAATCTGTCAGAATCCTGAATTCAGAACAGCGCTGGTATGAAGAAGGGAGTGAACCGAGCCCCACTAACCTCTGTCAGCGCCGGTTTCTTATTTCACGCAAACCCCCGGAGGAGCATCTCAGATCGCTCCTTCCTCTCTTTCAACATCCTGCAGCTAAAAACGAGACCCCAGCAGCTACAAGGCAAGAGGGGCACCCTTCACCTCCCATTTGTTCCCGAGGAAGTCTCCCCCCTTCCTCGCCCTCCCTGCACTGGCTGCAAAGGTCTCCCAATTATCTCCTCTACCTGCCACATTAGAAAGTAAAGTATGTGAGTTGCCAGAAATTCAGAGAGTCTGAGGACATGCCACGGTGGCACAGCCATGACATGAGAACAGATGGAAAACTTCTCAGGAACAAAATGTGCACACAAAAAATGGATTCTGGCTTTGAAGTGGATATTCACGGTGCAGCTTTCAAGTCTTCTGAAAAGCCCAAACTCAAATCTGACCTACTTAGGCAGTGTTCTTATTTATGTCTCAGAAGAAGGAGCTGTATATTTAGCAAATGAGAACTTTTCATCCCCCATGCCCATTTCTTTATGTTTATAGAGCAGAGCAAATTTTGCTTTTTAATTTCTCCCCAGATCGTCTCCATGAACATGGGTATCTACGTTCAGCACTGGTAAAAATCCTAGGTTGCAGGAATTCCGCATAAATGCATTCACATTTTCATTGAGTGTGTGGGTTAATACCATTTAAAAGAAAAAGAATGAGACTACAGTTGATCCATGTTTGTCATCTTAGTTGGCAAACCAGCTGCCTGGCCTGTCTATTATTAATGCTGCCGTTCAGATTTACTGATATTCCAACAGGCAAACAGTGTACACTTCTGCTACAGAACCTACGCGAGCAAAGCGAAGTAAGAATTGAGGCTATTATCTAGCTGTCTCAAGCCAAAATAGACATTAGTTTCAATTATCTGGGTTTCCAGGAGAAAGCCTTTTAACCTTCATTACCAGGATAATTACTTCAACTCTCACCCTTTGTACATGTAATCAAAACCATAAAGTTTTAATCCCTGTAGGAAACAGTCACCTCAAATTTGTTTTACTATATACATGCAAAGAGCACACCTTCTAAAGAGAATGTGCATTCTTGTAGCTTTGTTAAAGGCATCCTCCAAAGAAGAACTGCTCTTTAGCAAAGCAGTTGACACAGGATGTCGCGTCCCGCAGCAGTGAGTCAGACCCTTTTGGATTTTGTCAGAAACAGAGAAAACCAACTTTAGGAATCCAAGGCCCAAGATTTGCATGCAGGCTAAAACATATTCTTTTTCTTCCTGATAAATGTGTTAATCCTACCCCTTCTTCTTTTTTTAACGTTTCAAGTTTTTTGTAGAGATGGGGTCTCTCGCTGTGTTGCCCAGGCTGGTCTCGAACTCTTGACCTCAAGCGATCCTCCCAGCTCAGCGTTCCAAAGTGCTGGGAAATACAGATGTGAACCACCTTGCCCAGCCCCACCCACCTCTTATTGAATAGGGAAGGGTTGGATGAATAGCAGCTGAGAATAAAAAAATAATGTATGGAGTCTTATTATATGATGTACTTTCAATTCTCAAAACGAGTTTATGTCCAGTGTTTAATAGTACATCTTTATCAGTCCAGTTCTCATCTTTTCAATTAACCAAATGTGTATTGCAGCCCCCGGGTATGGTCCTGGCTGTGTCTCCCCGGCACCTGCATCCTCCTGAGCTGCAGCCACCAGAGCCAGAGTCTCCTGCACATGGTAATATGGCATCATCATCACCGTCACCCTCACCACAAGGACCTTGAGCAGTGATCTCACCTGAAAGTGTGACTTCAGTGTACACACCTTCCTCT
Source organism: Cheracebus regulus (assembly GCA_963574635.1). Lineage (NCBI taxonomy): Eukaryota > Metazoa > Chordata > Mammalia > Primates > Pitheciidae > Cheracebus > Cheracebus regulus. Next base: position 18,415 of record CAUYQU010078740.1, read on the forward strand.
CCCCTCACTCCTTGCCTGGACCACATCCCCTTCCTAAGAAGTTGCTCTGGCCTGAACAAAAAGCCTTCCTCCCTCCTCTCAGGAAAAGACAAGCTTCATTTCTAGGTAACACTGCTGGGTGTTTTCCATGCAAAGTTGGCATCCTCTACTCAGCCTATTTAGCCCAGCACAGTTAGATGAAAATAAATGCAGGCATCAGAGTATTTCTCTTACCCCGAGCTGGCTCCCAGGTCATGCCATGTCAGAGCTGGCACCCTGATCTTGGAGTTCCTGGCCTCCAGACTGAAAGAAATACATTTCTGTTGTGTAAGCCACTCATCTACGGGATTCTGCTATGGCAGCCGGAGGAGACTATAGAAAACATCGTCTGAGTTGCTCCATCCACCTTGCCCCTTCTGAGCCCCATGTTCCTCTTTTCCCAGTTATTCCCCCATCTGAATATTTGGACTCGCTCTGGACTCGAAGATTGACCAGGAACCTTCTATGTGCTTGATGTTTGGGGGCCAATTCTTGTAAGACTCTGTGCCCTCCAGTTAAACAACTGATATCGGCGTCCCTGTGAGATGCTTGTGGTCCTGCTAACATCAGCTGTGACTCTGGGTTCAGAGAGCAAAGTAAATGAAATACAGCTATGTTGGCTTCTGCCCCATTAGGAAAGAGAAAAATCAATGTTTGCCAAATGTAGAAGGACAAAATCAATAATGAAAGAAATTTTATTTTCAACCTTCTAAGGGAGTATTACAAAGAAGAGAGAGTGAAAATTATTATTATTTATTGATGTATATAGCACCTTCTGAAAGCCTCAAAGTGTTTTATAGAATCACAAAGTGCCTTCGTCCTTTTCTGTGTAGAGATCGCTTTGTTCTGCTCCTGCGAAGCCCTCGCTAGAGGGGTGAGTGCAGGAAGCATTAGGGCAACATGATGCTACAGTGACAGGTGATTACTTCCAGTTGGCATCCTATTTATTTAGGGAAAAAAACAGAAAGGAATAATTAGTAGTGCAGTGAGGTCAGCACACCCTAGTCTTGCAGAAAGTTCCTGAAGAAGACGCCTCCTCTTTTGATGTTTAGATGGTATCATAATATATGTTATTTGGCAGAAAGAGAAAACCCTCCCTCGAACCTTCTCCAACGTTCCTTCACTGGAACAAGCAGCACATTTGGGGAGAATCAGCCACCTGCTGCCAACATCTTAATGCAGTTCCTGGCAGAGGAGTTTTGATAGATGGATTCAAAGTCATGAGTGTAAACGACTGAACAAAACTTTCAGGGGGATGAAACACCAAAGGAACGAGGCTACCGCAAGCAGGGCCTTCCGAGGTTGGCAGCTGTCTGAAGAATTCACAAAGGGAATAGTCAGAATGAAATCCTATAAGGGCAGAGTGACTTCAACTTTTCAAGCTCCTCTCACCTGTTTTTTATCATTTGAACTTTGTAATGATCCATTGAGAAAGTGAGGGAAGGAATCATTTGCCCCATTTTACAGAGGCTTATAGACCATAGGTGACTTGCCCCAATTCATTCAGCTATTTACTGGCAGAGCTAAGAATGAAACCTGGTCTCCAAGATTCTCAGAGCCAGAAAGATGAGAGATCAAGTAGCTCAACTCTTTACCCCAAACAAGAATCCCTTCCACAGCACCCCTGAGATAAGCAAATTTGGGAATGATGAATTCATCACTTTGCAAGAATGGCATTCACTCTTTAAATTATCATTTGATCTTTTAATTATTAAAATACAAAAATCAGCCTGGCGCTGTGGCTCACACCTGTAATCCCAGCACTTTGGGAGGCTAAGGTGGGCAGATCACAAGGTCAAGAGATGGAAACCATCCTGGCCAACATGGTGAAACTCAGTCTCTACTAAAAATACAAAAACTAGCTGGGCCTGGTGGCGCTCACCTGTAGTCCCAGCTACTCGGGAGGCTGAGGCAGGAGAATCGCTTGAACCCGGGAGGCGGAGGTAGCAGTAAGCCAAGATCACATCACTGCACTCCAGCCTGGTGACAGAGCAAGACTGTCTTAAAAAAAAAAAAAAAAAACAACAACAACAACAACAACAACAACAAAACACACACACACACACACAAATCTACCTCCACACTCTGTTCTCTCTGATTTCTCCTAATTTTGCCATCCAGTCATCCAATCTGTCTCACTTCCATGTAAGGACCCTGAAGATGAGGAAGGCTGTTAGATGTGCACCACTGTCCACTCTTTGACAAACATCTCCAGTTCCCTCAAGAACTGTTACTATATTGCAGTTTTCAGATACTTCCCTCTCCTACCCTGGACAGTTCCAATTTGTCTCTATTACATATTAAAATACTATGCTAAGACCTCAACAAAAATTCCAAATGTCATCTGACATCATGAGACAGTAAGACGATTTCCTCTAGTGTGCAGGATACTACAAGACATACTTTGAGGGGAATCTTTATTCACACTGTTGACTTCGAGTGATCTACTCAAAATCCAGGGACTTTTCATGGGAACTGCCAAATTTTCCACCCACCAACGCCCCATCCTGTGTCTTTGCAGTCAATCTCTAAACCTCAGTGGAGGACATTCCATTTAGAAGTATTGAACTCTCTCTTATTCATGCCCACTAATTCAGCCTGTTGAGCTCTTGCAACTCCTGATTCTGTCATCTAGTACACTGTCCCATGCAGATTTGTGAATCAGCCCTTCTACAACTTTCTTCAAATTAGTAACAAATCAATTCAATGAAAGAGAGCTTAGAATTGAGCTCTATGAGGGGCATTAGTGAGTTTTTTATTGGTTGCCATTAGCTCATGAATCCACACTCTGGTTATCCAAGTAGCAATTAACTTACTCAACTAGTGTTCAGTGCACATATTTCTTGTTAGGCACTACTCTAGGGTCAGCCACAGTAATCGCTTTAAGAATAAGAGGGATGAAGTATGTAAAATCTCTCTGAATTCACTGTTGCTACTCCCTTTGCTTTCTGTCCCTGGCTCCACCATCACTCCAGCTTCTCCCCAAGCCTGATGTCCCCACTTCTGTTCCTGTAATCACCTTTCCTTGGAGTTTTGATGTTCCTGTGTCCCCGTCCCAATGAACCACCTTGCCCAGTGTAGACTTCAGTGCCTACTTGAAAGCTCTCCCTTGAAACCAGCTGGCCTTACTCCATCACTCCCTTTGTCTCTTAGGATGTCCCTTGTTCCTACAGCTCACACAACTTCATCTTGTCTACACAAACATTATAAGAAACTAAGTCAAAATCTCTGATAAAATCCAAATATAGTATACAGTACCATTCAGTTATCTATTAAGTTTGGTTGCCTTATCAGGAAAACAAAATGTTCAACTCTATATGGTTTGCTGGACCGCAGTTTGTGTGTGTAAAGTTCACCTCCGTGTGGGCTTAGCTCCCCTTCTCCTGGAAGCTACCACTCTCCTTCACATGCCATCTACATGGTTTCCATGTAGCACAATATGATCCCATGCTGAGGCTCGGTCAATTGGTCCAGGTGACCATCTGCCCCAAACTGAGCCAATTACATTTCTTCTATGGAAACTAACATAGAAACTGAAGCAAAGAAGCTAACTTCTCCTGGGTTACTGGACTCAAGATGTGGTGCTTGGAGACCACTGGCTGCCATATTTACTGTCCTGTGGACCAGGAAGAAGCCCCCTACCCGTGAATGGAGAGAAGGTGGCAGACATGGAAGGGTTGGAAGGCACAGAGACACCCAACCATGCAAATCCTAAAAGCTCAGAGCTGTTTATTGTTTTTATTCTGAGATGAACTACATTCTCCTTGGATCCTAAGAGACACCCAATATTTTTAAAAACAAAACTCCTTTTTATTTTAGTAGTTTTAGTTGAGTTTCTGTAATTTGCCACCAAAGAGTCCTAAGGGATATAGTGACAAGCACGACTCTCACCCCCAGAGCCACCCAGCTTCTCCAGCCTTTCTGGACTGTACCAGTGAGTCCTCCAACATAGTCAACCCCAAAGCGCTCTGGGCCTGGAGGAACAGAAAGATCAGTGAATAAATGTATCTCACTTCATCCTCCCTGGGCCCTTGATAACAACATAAACAAAGCCTTGCGGTCTTTCATATTTGTGAGCAGTACGATCCCTTTTTATTATGCTGTTTATTTCACAGTCTACTTTCTTTTCCTTTTTCTTTCTTGATGGCATCCTATTTACAGCACAGGAAATTCCCTCTACCAGGCCACAGTCCAAATCATGGACTATTATGGGCCACAGGAAGAGAAAGCCTGGCGAGACACAGGCAGCTGAGAGTATCTGCTTATTTTGGTGACTTCAGTTGAACAGTGAAGGGAATTTCCAGTTGAATAGCCCTTCTGAGCACAGCGCAAATGTTTCACGACTCTCCTATTCACAGTCCAGGCAGGTCCCCTGGTAAATACCTGAGACAGTCTCTTTTTTTATATTATACTTCTTGATTAAAACCAAACAGCTTCTATGAGGGAGAAAAATAAAAATGAATGAACTCTGCACAGTCCTAAATTCAGTCAACTTTACAAACACAGACACAACAGCTAAATATAGAAAGGCTCCATCCATCCAAGGTCAACCAAGTGTGTCCAGAATCTGCTCTTGGAATCTCCACATCACGTGGGAGTCACCAGCCTTCCAGTTCAGAAGGAAGAAATTACCCTCCAGCCCAACTTGTGCATCGCTAGGCAATATGAACATGACAACCGTCAGACTCAGGGGCCACAACAATGTCCCTACAATGTTCTTGTGAGTATGCCAGAAGAGAAAACCACAGGGCTTAGGTTCTAAGTAACCAGAACAAATACATAAGTTCCTTAGGGTCATGGTCCCTGTTTGGTTTACTATTTTTCACCTCTAATAGCTCCTAAAATTGGGAGCAGCTAAATAATTTGCAGAGCCCACTGCAGAATAAAAATGCAGCACTCCTTGCTAAAAAATTATGAATTTCAAGACAATGACAACAAAGCGTTTAAACAAAGTGTGGGGCCCTGAACAACTGCATAGGTTGCATATCCACAAAGCCATCCTTGTCCACAATACCTTGGCCATGCTTTGTATAGAATAAATGCTTATTAATGAATCAATGAATCGAATGACCAGGACCAGAAGCAGAAGGGAACCAAAGGGAAAGAGGATGCTCCCCCTTAAAGCAAGCAACTCATTTGTATCTCTTGTGGGCTTTTGATCGGAATCCTTTTAAGAAAGGTTTCTGGCTGTTCCATGAAAGCATTTTTTGGTAGAATTTAGAGCACAGTGTCACTCATGACTAGGTTCTTATTAAATCAAATCCGGGATGGATTGAACAGACGAAGCCATCAAGACAGAGCATCATAGAAAATACACAATCCGACATGAGGAATTTAAATCTCTTTTAGAGCATGTTGCTCACTTATAAATAATCCGTGAGTTCATGGGTTGCTGTGCCCACTCCCCTGCGCTAAACATCTTACCAGTGTGATTTCATGCCACATCTCCAATTTGTTCCTTTAAATTCTCATTTCTACCCAAGGCCTCAGTCCGCATTATTAGCACCTCATATCAAAGTACCTGTCTGTGGGACTGTTGCAACCAAGCATTCAGTCCTTCGAGAAGCTGCATGTGGCAGTAACCTTGGTTTGCTCTTTAAAAGCAAAGGATGGGCATGCTGACCAAGCATTTTCTGAGAAATGAGTGTAAATTGCAGGAAACAGTGTATAAATTAAAGGAACTGCCTCATATAATTAGCCACACAGGAAATGTAACAGGTCTGGAAAACAAAAGTGTAATTTATGAGGAAATATCAATTGGAATAATGTAAATAATGGAGTTTTCACTGTGGTTTCTAGTTACTTATGAAACTAAGGTAGTAATGAGACAAGGAAGTGCTTATCGAAATCTAAAAGATTCTCTAAAGATTCTGCTTTAGAATGCCACCCCACCTTCGGGAAAGATCCTTAATGAACTGTATGATTTTGGTAAGATCCATAACGGGCTCAGGTGAGTCTCTCTACTCCTCACATTGGTCTAATCAGGCTTAAGAAACATAGCCAAGCTCTTAGCCAGGATTCTCAGAGGAAAACTCTGTGCTATGATTTCATTTGACACTTAATTCCCACCCACCTTGTCCTCATCCACACTTCTCACTGTTTCCCTCTGAAGTGGTCAGATATTGGCAACATTTATTTGTTTAATATCATACACATAAATAAAAATCATTATTGGTGTTCTTGTATACCTCTCTGCATGTTAATTTCACCAACTTCCTCCCCAGACTCACCTTTTCTGTCTTACAAAGCCGTTAGGTTCTTGACACACAAAAAATACATATATATTTAATAAGCCCAGGGGCTGACTACATAAATGGAAACATAACACAAACCTCTAAGCCATGATGCACTGTGTCAGCTTTAACTGGAGCTCAGACTCAGACACAGACCCTTTTTAATTAAAGAAAAACAACTTGTATTTATTTGTTCACGTATATCTTATTTTACTATAAAAACCTGCTGGTTACTTACCCTGAGACCTTAACTCTCCCCTAGTGTATTGCAAAGGAGTTGACTAGAGTAACTCAGAAAAATGACGGCGGTGAAGGCAAACACCCTCAGCATCAGTGCTGCTTGAGTTCACTAGGCCTAGGTCACTGATGACACAAATTGAGAAAACTACTAATAGAGCAGGAAACAAAAACTATGCTTTGAATCTCTGTTTCTGTTCCATGGTTATTTCTCAAACAGGAGAGCTGCCACCCATCCAGCTGGAGCCACAGACTGACACTTCTCTTTCTCTTCTGTCTCCTGCGATGGGTCCTTCGGTCTGTGCACTCCACACACATGCCGGCCAACACACAAGAGCCTTCTCCTGCCTCGGTACCCTCCACCGCCCTACCCACTGTCCTCCCTAGAGGCAGAGGCCGCAGAGCTCCTCTCTCTCCTCCTGCATGGAGAATGCCCCACTCCCCGACCCTTCCCTGCCCACACCGGCTGGTGTAAGCGGTCAGGAAAATGATCCTGCCTCCCCAAAACACTCGAAGTCTACACCCCAAATGAGCACTTTTTCATACTGAACAACTCCTAAGAAGAGAATGAGAAAGTAGATTCTAGATTGTTTTTTTTTTTTTGTCTTACTACATAGGGATAGCATTATTTATTGTTTCTTTCATTTTTTTTTGTTGTTGTTGTTTTTTATTGCATTTTAGGTTTTGGGGTACATGTGAAGAACATACAATATTGTTGCATAGGTACACACGTGGCAGTGTAATTTGTTGCCTTCCTCCCCTTCACCTATATCTGGCATTTCTCCCCATGCTATCTCTCCCC
>CAUYQU010078741.1:0-58833 GCA_963574635.1 Cheracebus regulus
GCTACTTGGGAGGCTAAGGCAGAAGAATCGCTTGAGCTCAGGAGGTTGACGCTGTAGTGAGCCGTGATTGTGCCACTGCACTTCAGCCTGGGTGACAGAGTGAGTCCTTGTCTCAAAACAAAAACAAAAACTAAACAAAAAATTTAAAACCCCCACACAACCCATTACCCACCCCCCCCAAATAATTACAACAATTTAATTTTTTTTTTTTTTTTTTTTTTTTTTTTTTTTTTTGAGATAGAGTTTTACTCTATTGCCCAGGCTGGAGTGCAGTAGCATGATCTAGGCTCACTACAATATCCATCTCCTAGGTTCAAACAATTCTCCGGCCTTGGGCTCCTAAGTAGCTAGGATTACAGGCATGTACCACCACATCCAGCTAATTTTTGTGTCTTTAATAAAATGACGTTTTGCGATGTTGCCCAGGCTAGTCTCAAACTGACCTCAAATGATCCGTCTGCCTTGGCCTCCCAAAGTGCTGGGATTATGGATGTGAGCCACTCACCTGGCCAGCATTTTTTTTTTCTTAAATAGTGCTGGCAAGAAAAATCATGTTGCTATGATTTCTATTTTTTTATGAGCAAGATGAACATTTGTATTTCACTCTATGTACACTGCCTATTAATATCCTTTATATATTAAAAAATGTGTATCAATATTTTGTCATATATGCTGTCAACATTTTTAAAAAGCAGTACATCATTTGCCCTTTTAGTTTTAGTTTTTGTTTTTGTTTTGAGACAAGGACTCACTCTGTCACCCAGGCTGAAGTGCAGTGGCACAATCACGGCTCACTACAGCGTCAACCTCCTGAGCTCAAGCGATTCTTCTGCCTTAGCCTCCCAAGTAGCTGGCATGACAGGTGTGCACCACCACACCCAGCTAATTTTTGTATTTACTTGTAGAGATAAGGCTGGGCTCAAGCAATCTGCCTGCCTCAGTCTCCAAAGTTCTGGGATTACAAGCAGGAACCACCAAGCTCAGCTCCTTTTAGTTTCTTTACTCTTTTGCTGTGTACAGATTTAAATTTTCACAGTCTAATTTATCAAATTTTTTCTTTGTGACTTCTAGCTTTATAACTCACTCTTCTCATAATTAAAGATTACTGTTAAAATCTTATATTATATTCTGGCATATCCATTTTAATTGCTACATTTAAATATTTAATCTAGCTCTATTTTTGTTTACAGTATGAGGTAGAGGTTTGTCTTTATTTTCCAAATATGTTCTAACACTACTTAATAATCTACCTTTCTCCACAGATTAAAAAGATCATGTTTCATAAAGTTCCATTTTGTTCCACTGATCTTTCTGGCCCTTCTTCTACCTCTTCTATACTACATTAATTTATCTTAGGAAATGTACAATAATGTATATAACCAACTCTGCATTCAGCTCCCTATACGTATCTCCCACATATCTTTACTTATATCCTTTTCACAAAAAATTATTAGCAATTTTATCATATGTATTCTTCTAGATGCAACTCAGAATCAAGTTTGGGAACTTCTTTTTCAAGCTTCCTGAATCTTACCGAGACTGGCATAATTTGGGTGGGAAGATCTGACAACTTGATAATACGGACTTTCTTCTAACCATCACTCAAGGTTTTGTTGCACATTTCTTGTTATATTTATTTCTAGATGCTCTATGACTTTTCTGATGAATTCGCATGGGATCTCTGCAACTATATTTTTGATTGGTTATTGCTAGCATGTAGCAAAAAACCGTGGGGGGGTTGGGTATTTTGATCTTGTTTTGACCTCTTGGACTTCCTGAATTCTCTTATTGGTTCTAGTAGCTTTTTGGGCCAGGTGTGGTAGCTAATACCTGTAATCTCAGTGCTTTGGGAGGCTGAGGTGGGAGGACTACTTGAGACCAGGAGTTTAAGACCAGCCTGAGCAACACAGTGAGACTTCATCTCTACTAAAAATAAAAAATTAGCTGGGCATCATGGCACATGGCTGTAGTCTCAGCTACCCAGGAGGCTGAGGTGGGAGGCTTTCTTGAGCCCAGGAACTCAGGGCTGCAGTGAGCTATGATCACACCACTGCATTCCAGCTGGAGCAACAGAGTGACACCCTGTCTCTGAAGCAAAACAAAATGAAATAATAGCTTTTCCATGGCTTCTCTTTTCTGCCATGTAGACTAGGACATCGTCTACCAATACTGAACAGGTTCTCACAGCTGAACCTCCGTTCTGCCTTGTTATCCTGCCTTTCTCTATATATGTTGCCTGTGGCCGGAAGCTCACATGTCCATGGTGGATGTGACAATGGTGAGATAATCAGGAGGCCCATGTTCCAGCCCCTGACAAGCTGTGCCACTTTGGGGAGGCCACTCACATCTCTCTAGGCCTCAGTTTCTCAGCCATAAAATAGAGAGGTGATCCCAGCCCTACTCTTCGTGGAGACGCTGTGCAGATCACAGAAGCGAATGCAGTGGTTCTCAGCCCTGGTTGCATATTAGCATCACTTGGGGGACTTTAAACACAGCAATACCAGAATCCATTCCCAGGGACTCGGGTTTAATTGCTCTGGGTGCAGTCCAGACACCAGAACTCCTCCAGATGACCCTTATCGTGCTGCCAAGATAGAACCTCTAGGCTGAAGTGTGTCAATGTGCTCTTAAAAGATGCCTGGCTCTCCCAAGCTCTGGCTGGAGACTGCTGTCCTAGTGAACATGTCACTCACCCACGTGGTCTTGTTCTCCATGTTGATGGTGGGGACGCTGGTTCGGAGGAACAGGGTAGCCCCGCCATTTACCCGGACTCGGTCAAAGTCACTGTAATCCTGGATGGGGAGCGGGTGGGTCAAGATGAACATTTGACACTCCTCTGAGCCTCCCTCCGACCCTAAGCACCCCTACCCCATCACCCTCCCACCAGGCAGCATCCTTAAACAGCACCCCAAATGATCTGTCAGCCAGGCCTCCCCTCCACACACAAATGCACATCATTCATTTATTTGTTCATTCATTTGTGTGTCAGGTCCTGTGCTGGATGCTGGGGACAGCCGAGACAATGAAGGTCATGGTCTAGGTCAGGCCCCTGGGCTGAATCTGGCCCGGCACCTGCTTTTGTGAATGAAGTGTTTTTGGCACACAGCCCGCCCATTCATTTGTATGGCTGTTTTTGTGCTGCAATGGCAGAACCGAGTAGTGGCAACAGAAACTCTGTGGCCTGCAAAGTTGAAGATTTCTAATCTAGTCATGCACAGAAAAAGTTTGCTTTAGATGGCGTGAGAAAGCTGGCATGTGAGTCACTGCATCCCAGAGTCGAGTGTGATAAAGGCACATGTGGCTTCTGAGAAAGTTAGGTGGGTGTCCTTTGGAAGAGAAGTCATTTTCAGCTGGAAAAGCCAGAAAAGACCTCACTGATGGGAAGCATCTGACAGACCTTTAAAACTAATTAGGAGTTTACATGCAGAGATGACAGAGGGGAAATGGGCATTCCAGGGTGAACAGCCTGGGGAAAGGCAAGGAGGTGGGAAGTAATGGATACATAACAGAATAATGGACACAAGAGAGGTCATTTTGGCTGGAGACAAACACGTACACATCCACACAGCCTTGCTCTGACACACACAGCCCTGCTATGACCCTGCTTCTCCCCACTGGGATGGGTGGTGGGTTGACTTTCAGACCCAGGCACTGACCTCGATGAAGGTGCTGTTCCACACTCGTGCCTTCACGGTCACGTTGGTGACAATGGGGGCATCAGGGATGGGGCACTCCAGCCACACACAGCGGGCGTGGCCAGGGGCACAGGTCTGAGGAGGGCAGGGAATACAAGACGTGACATGGTCTGCGCCTCCAGATTCCTCATGCTGTGCTCTTTACCTGCCGCCCTCCCAGGCTTTGTCTCACCCCTGGGTGACCCGAAGGGGCCTGACATCCTTTCACTCATGCACATGCCCCCCAGCCTCACAGTTATGCTTTTCAGACACATTCTTTTGGCAAAGCTCATATAATGCCAGGCGGATGGATAACATGGAATCTGGCCCCTGCTCATGTAAACAGGGCCCAACCTCTTACACCCACTTCCCTGCCAGCTCCCTGCCCCTGGGACCCCACTCCCCACTCTCTACCCAGCTGTACTTCAACCTCCTTGCCAGGCCGGCTCTCCTCTCCCTACCCGCAGAGGGCACGCACACCACCCACAACACCCTGCCCGACACTGCCTCCTGCCGCCAAGGCTCTGAGCAGCTCTATGGTCGCCAACAGGCTGGGGCTCCTTAGCCAGTGTCTCCTCCTTTGGTCCCTTGTCTTCGACGCTCCCCCATCAGAGTGAGGCACCCTCCGAGGGCAGGAGGTGAGGCTCCCTGCTGTGTGTGGAGGCTCCCAAGGGCAGGGGCCTCATCACCTCATCACACTGAGGTCTCCCTTGCTTTGTGTGCCCCTGGTGCCCAGGCATCCTGTGATGGGGTGGGCGCAATCCCCTCCAACCCCACCCTGCCACTCACCAGCACAGTCTCAGACTTGGCTTTTTTGGCAGCAGCCAGAGTGACAGGTGGGGGGCCCTGGCCTCCCCCTGGATCCAGCTGTCGCCGCCTGCGCTGTGGGGACGACAGCCTGTCCCCAGGGTCCTGGAGAGGAAAGAGGAGATTTGCTGGCAGGGCAGAGGAAGAACTGGGAGAAGGGCTGCCAGGGGGGAAACGGGGGAGAGACAGGTTGCCAAAGGGGTATGAGGGGAGGGAGGGGAAAGACACTGGCCCCTTGTGCCCTGCAGCATGCAAATGAGATGCAAATGAAATAACCCTGATGATGTCCTTACAGAAAGGGTGAGGTTGAGAGGGTTGACAAGGTCTCCAGGTGGTTGGCAGGGCCAGGACCCATTGCCGTGGACAGTGATCTCCGTGGGGTACAGCAGCCACTTGCCATTGCTGACTTCGTAGGGCCACTCCAGACCTAGGACCAGGGTCCCCAGGCCCACCAGCCCCTCCCCCATTGGGCCCACCTGTGGGCACAAGATGTGTCATGGTCATTCTCTCCTGGAAAACCACCTCCATCTTACCCACCCCCAACCCTCCCACCTTCAGACCTCAGAAAAAACAAAAACCATCCTTCCTATGAGTCCCCAGCCCAGGACCCCAAAGAGCCCCTTACCTGGAATTCATACTTGAGGGGGCTTCCCACATCCTCCACAGTTTTCATGCCAGACTCGCCCATCACTGTCCCCCCAAAGAAGCTTTGTAGCCGGTGATTTACCCTAAGGGTAAGAAGGATGCTGGAGTCATGGGGGACAGGAGACCAGGGCCCTGGCAGAAGGAGTGGGCATGAAAGCTGGTTAACTATGGCCCCTCCGACATCAGGCACCTCAATAGAAACCCCAGCTCTGTCATTTACCAGCTGTATGGACTCAAGCAAGCTATTTATCCTCCCTGAGCCTCGGTCTCCTCATCTGTAAAATGGACTTAATTATAGCTGTTATACCATAGGGCTGCTGTGAGAAGTCATTGAGACGATGTCTATAAAATCCTTAACACAATGAGCTCTTATAAAATGGGAGAGACAACACCTTAGCTCCCAGGTTGCTGATTCCTCCACTTCTGCCTGCTTAGAGGGGGAATAATCATAGTAACAATAATAATAATGACTGGTGTTAAGGAAAGAATGACCCAGGGGAGGTAGAGGCCTGAGGACACTGGGCCAAGAGAGGTGTCAGAGGAGCTTGGAAGGTACCTTGGGGATAGGGAACCCCTAGTTTAGGTACAGCAGGCTGGGGTGGGGGAGGTGGTGGAGAGTGGTACCCACATGCTGAGCGAGGTCTGGAGTGTATAGTCCACCAGCAGAGTCAGGGTCATGGGCTGCAGGTTGTCCTGGTGACTTGACCTTGGAAGGAAATGTAGGGGGTAGGAAGGTGATCCAGGATACCTCAGCCCTGACCCAGACTGGCTTCTTGAGGTCACTCACGTGGAGAGCTGCAGCTGCACCTGAAGGTCCCTTGTGTGCAGGGTCACCCCAGTGACCTCAAAGGCGATGAGCAGCTCCATCTGCCAAAAGAGTCGGGGAGGCAGAGAGTGGCATCTGGGGCCCGGTGGGGGTGACATCATGGCGAAGGAGGGCTCCTGCACACTATTCTAGTTGTCGTTCTGGCCTTCTCCTCCTCCTCCTGTTCTGGGTGAGGGGTCTCCACCTCCCTATCTCACCCCTGTCTCCCTTTCCCGTTTTCTTCCGTGGGGGTCACAGCTCTGCTACTTTTGAGCTACATAGCCTTGAGCAGCTCACTGAAACTTTCTAAGTGTGTGTTTCCTCTTCTGTAAGAGAGCATCTACCTCCGCAGAAGGCTGTGAGAATGATATCAAAGAAGCACCATGCTGGGCTCAGGGGCCGGCGCACAGTCGATGCTTGGTAAAACTGGTTTCCTCCCACTCACCTGCTCTAGCTTTGTGCACAGCTCCCTAGCAGCCCCATTTGTCTTCGTTTCTGGGCCTCTTCTCACCCTCTAGTGGGTCTCCCCTCCCGCACTGTGGCTTTCCACTTCGAGGGAGCCCGGGAAGCAGGCAGGCAGAAGCTAGACGGACAGGGAGCTCATCAGAGGGGACCCAGGAGGGCTGGGAGGATGTGGCCAGTGCTCACCCTCTGGTTCCGTTTGAAGGGGTTCCCCAGCTCACAAAAGATGGTCTCATTATCTTGGCAGGCCCCAGGCTGAGGAAAGAAGGAGAATAATTAGGTCAGGGTCGGGTCAAAGTAGGGCTTGTCCTCCCTCCTCTGTGGTTCAGGGTCAGAAGCCCTGGCGCTTGAGAACCGAGTTCTCCAAGCAGCAAAGACGCTAAGGCCTCCGAGGAGGCCCAGACCAGAGGAGAGGGGGCACGTGGCAGATGACAACCCCTGCACAGGACATGCATGTGGGGATGCAAAGCCGCGGTGGAGCCCTGCTTGGGCTCTGAGCTGGCCAGCGGGCACTCACGGGGCGCACTGAGGACAGCAGCAGGGCAGGAGGCACCACCAGGGTGAGCAGCGCCTCGTGGGCATCCTCCCCGATGCGATCAGAGGTCCGGGGGTTCGTCACATTGATGCTCAGGAGCAGTTTCCGGACATCTCTGCTATACTGGAGCCTGAGAGCAGGAGCCCAGGACTCAGCCAAGAGCCCTGCCCCCAGGGCCCTCCAGGATCAACTAGGCCCCGCCCCTGGGGTCTCCTAGGTGAGAAAATCCCCTTCTCAGGACAGCCAGACTCCGTCCTCTAGTCTCACCTGGAGGAGAAAGCCCCTTTTCTGACCATCCCATCTGTCCCTCTAAAGCCCCATCCCTCGGGCGTGCCTTGTCATGAGGCTCCGCCCTCACTCTGCCAGTCAATGAAGCCCCGCCCCACCTTGGCTACCTGCTCAGCTTCTGCAGCTGCTCCGACACGAAGGCTGCCCGCATCTGCAGGTTACTCTCACACTTGTTGTCAGGCCCGCACTCCTTCTGGAACTGGATCTGGGGGTGGCCGGAGGTGTGAGGGTCACACCACACCCAGTGCCCTCTTGCCCCACCGCCCCCTGGTCCCTGGTCTTCCAGTCCAGGCCCCGGCCCCACCCACCTCAGTGTGGTTCTCCAGAGACTGTGCCTCGTTGAGGATGGGGTAGGAGTCCAAAGACCGCAGCCCCAGTCGGGGGCGATCGGGCATCCGCAAAGGTAAAGAGTAGTTCATGGAGATGATGATGGGCCGGAGTTTGTCACGGAGGTTGTCCTGGGGAGACAGGGTGAGCTTAGCCCCGCCCTGCACTGCTCCCTGCCCCAGCTGAAACCTCACACCACCCTCAACCCCAGAGAAGAGCTAGGGCCCCCTCCACCCTGAAAACCTGACAGGCTGAACTCCCTCTAGTCCGATTGCCATATTGCAACTTCCTACCCTCCTGACCCTTCAAGAGGAAAGACAGGGCTTCTGCTCCTCAAAGGTCCCTTCACCTCCTCATCCACAGGGTCCCCAGGATGAGCTCCTTCTACCCTGATGTCCCAGAGAGGGACTGAGCTTACCCCCACTCAGGGACCCCTTTTCCCAGAGATGGGCTGAGCCAAGGGCTCCCATACCCCTCACTTTTCTTGGAGGTAGTAAGCCCTTTGGCGCCATCCCCACCCCAGGGGTCTCCATCTTTCCTCATGTGTGGGTGCTGTGCATTGTACCCCTAAAGACCGATAGCCTTCCAAACCGACATCCCCAACATGTCTCTGGGGAGACCCCTGTCCCTCACCCTTGGTCTAGGGGGACACTGGTCGCCTTCTCCAGGAGCCCAGGAGCCCTCATCCTGCCCCTTGCTCCTCCCTCACCATCAGGAGCAGCTCCAGCTTCTGGCAGCGCATCTCCGGCATGGAGAAGAAGCCATGGAAGACGGCAGACTCACTGCCGGCAAAACGGAGCCGGGGCGGACGGCGGTCCCTGTCAGCCTCCAGAGTGTAGGCCAGGGCTACAGGTAGACAGGGTGGTCAGCAAGGGCCCAGGGAAGCGTACCCCTTTCACCCTGCACCCCAGCACTCACTGATGTTTCGCCTGTAGTTGGGGTTCCCGGCACTCTGGTTGTAGGCAAAGCACAGCTCCACTTGCACACTGTTGGAGGGATGTACAGGAGGGCCGGGTCACAGAGGGACACACACATCCAGGCCCTAGCTCTCGCCTCTGTACTGAGCAAAAGGAAACCGAGGCCCTTCTGGAGAGAAAACTGGGGAGTCCACAAAGTGGGTCTGTGGTGCCCCTGGCCCCTTCCCTTCCACTCCCCTTAGAGCCAAAGAAAATAGGGTTAGAGATCACCAATGGGGAAACTGAGGCCCAGGGCCCAGAAGGACTTGTCTGAAGTCCTCAGTCAGTTGGTGGCCCAGCCCAGTCCTGAACCCAGGCAGCAATCCCCAGTCCAGATCTCCCTGCACCACTCACCCCTCTTCCCTGCTCTGTCTGCCTTTGCCTTCTGATCCAAAATCCTCATTCACATAAAGACCTTGAAGTTATCACCATCAGTACTGTCCACTTTCTTAGCAACTAACATGTTTTGAGCACTTAGGGTATATACAGTGCTGTGCTAAGGACTTTTTGTATATTATCTCATTTAATTATCACAACCCTGTGAATGGTTATTATCAATTCTGTTTTACAAGCAAGAAATCTGAGCCTCAGAGGGATTAATAA
This sequence comes from Cheracebus regulus, assembly GCA_963574635.1. Lineage (NCBI taxonomy): Eukaryota > Metazoa > Chordata > Mammalia > Primates > Pitheciidae > Cheracebus > Cheracebus regulus. Next base: position 9,103 of record CAUYQU010078741.1, read on the forward strand.
TTTGCCCGAGAAGACTCTCCTCCATATCTATCCACTTAAATGCATCCCTTTTCCCCTTCCTCTGGGACCTGACTCCCCAGAGCCTGCCCCTGTACTGACATAGCTGGGATTTGAACCAGGCAGTCCAGAGCTCCCACTTTGAACCACTATACTCTACTGCCCCCCAATTCATCCATTACCTCTTGCACAGAATTTTGCTTTTTAATGAGGTTGGGTAGGGAGGGCAAATGCTGGCCCCAAGAATCAAATTTCTAAAGGTGGGATGACAGGAGGCCAGGGGAGGGGTTTGGGAGCTGGGGCCCCTCCTGGCCTGCTGTAATGAGTAGTAGGTGGGCAGAACAATCTCACCAGGAGGTGGATGTGCAAACTGCAGGGTCCAGCACAGCTGGCCTGGCCACAAAGGTCTTGTAGACGATGTTGATGACGGGCCGGGCCCTGCAGAGACAACAGAGCCAGACAGATATCAGTGCCTCCTGCCTGCTTAGGCCAGAGGTGGAGCCAGGCTTCCAAGGAGCTGAAGCACACATGGGCAGAGATGAGACTCTGTGCAGACAGAGATGAAGACGAGAACGACCCCTAACCACTGGCCTCCCAGCTCACCGCAGCAGCACAATGCGGTCTGACAGGCTTCCCACGAGAAGGTCTGGGTAGAAGTTCTCATCCACATCCATCTGCCCACTGAGGGAGTAGCCGAAGGTGGCCAAGCCAGGCAGTCCTAGCTTCTCTCCGTGGATTACCTGGGGGCAGGGGAAAGTGGTGGGGACGGGCTCTGGGGAGCAGGGCCCAAGGGGCTACAGGGAAGGGGTAGGTGAAGGAAAGCAAGGAAGGCCCATCTTGGCTGGTGCGGGCAGTAGACCCGTCTCCGTCTCTGTACCTGCTGGGGCTGTCTGAGGAGACCCCGGGAGCTACTGTGGTAGATGTACACTTTGCCCAAGCCTTCAAACGGGGCTCCCACGGCAATATCTGCAGAAGACAGGCAGGACAAGGTCACCCAGGTACTCTGGGCCCCACATCTCCCTAACTCTGTGCTCCAGGCCATACAGCCCAGCACAGAATTGATCTTCCCCTGATGGGCGGTGCTCAGAGCATCAGGGACAGAGCAGAGCTCTGCAGCTCAGGATAAAGACTGGGACCATCTGGAGCACAGCGTCCTCCTATCAGGGGAGGGAAAGTAGCTTCAGGAGATAGAAGTGACTTGAGTGTGTGTGTGTGTATAGACAGTGTCTCGCTCTGTCACCCAGGCTGGAGTGCAGTGGCATGGTCACAGCTCACCGCAGCCTCAACCTCCTGGACTCAAGCAATCCTCCCACCTCAGCCTCCCAAGTAGCTGGCACAGGCATACACCACCATGTCCAGCTATTCATTTCATTCAATTTTCATGAGAGAGCTGTGGGTGGGTACTATTGTCCCCCACTTTGTAGATGAGGATACACTCTGAAAACAGAGAGTTTCACAACTAATGAGCATAGAGAAGAGAAAACGAGCCCAGGTCTGTCTCACTTCGGGGGCAGGGATTTGAACTACAGTGGACTTTACTGAAAGCGTCAATGCTTTTAAAATCCTAATCATTATCTCCAAAAATAATCTCCACAAATAAACCCCAAGTATTTGGTTATCTTCTAAAGCTGAACTCTTTCCAGTTTGCAGCTTTTGATCGGATAAGGCCTAAGGAATCAGCAAGCCAAGCTTGTTAGTAAGGCCTGTAAAGGAAGCGGAAGCAGGTCCCTGGCAGAAACTGAATGACTTCCACAGTGCATGGCTGGCCTCTGTTGACTGAACTTTCTGGCACCGATTCTGGGCCTTCAGAGGCTCCCTTGCCTTCCTCTTGGTTCTCAGCAATGTCCTGGGAAACTCAGGTTGTCAGAGAAGTGACTTTCAGATAAGCCAGGTGCCCCTATGGCACTGACTCCAGCCCTGGGTCTGCCCCTGTCCCCCATATCCCAGGTCTGATTGGTCCCCAGGTCCTGCAGAACACTTATGAGGACCCCTTTTTCCAGGGCTCCCACCTGAGATACTACATTCTTGATCTTAACTCCCCTAGCCTTGCTCCACCCTTGCACTCGCTCATCCCATACTCCTTCCAGAATCATCCTTCAAGGTACAAAGTTATTTTATCACATCCCTGCTCTAAAACTTTCTCTGGATGCCCCACCACCCCACCACCACCATTACCCAAATATAAATCCCTAAGATACTCTGCCCAGCTTTCAAAGCATCCACCCACACCTCACTCCCTCTCCAGCCTCCTCTCTGGTGGGAACACTCCATACTCGCTAGATTTGGGCACACAGGCCAGTTTCCATGCCCATGCTGTGCCTCATCAGTACTCTACTGTACACTCTCAGCCCAGCCTTGGATGCACAGCAGCATGCGAGCTCCTCCAGGAGGCCCACCAAGCTTGCCTCGTTGCTCCCTCTGCACATCTGCACGTCCTGTCTCTAGTACTGCTGCGAGCTCCCCAGGTCTGGCCCCATCTTGCCTCATCTGCGGGCCCTGTCAAGCCTGGTATGCAGTTGGCACTCAGTCAGTAGGGGGGCTGGGAGAGGGGTGCTGGCTCATACCCTGAAATCCATCCTGGTTGATGTCACCAATGCTGGCCACCGAGAAGCCGAAGGCAGAGCCACTGGGGCCATGAAGAAGGAGGGAGGGGTGAGCAGGGAAGGAGGTTCCCGCCTGGTTCATGAAGACATAAATGGCACCCCCTACCTCCTCTTTCCTCTCAAAGTAGTGGGGGGCACCCACCAGAAGGTCCTGCCACCTGCACAGGAGAGAAAGAGAGGGAAATGGGAGTGTGAGGTCAGCCTCCAATATGCATCATAGTTCTTGTTTGACAGGCCTGACTGTCAGGGCACAGGGCTCTGCAAATGACTCTTCTGGCTATAGGTCATGGGTGGGAAGGACATGAAAATGCCAACATGACCCACCAAATAGGAGACATATGTCATGGAGAAGCCACGCAGGCACAGATCACACCCAAACAACCCACACCCTTGGAGCCATACAAATGACAAGGAGAAACAAGCAAATGCATGGGTCACACAAATGCCATATGCAAACGCCCAGACTCCCATACAGCCTGATGGCAAACCCCTGCAAACAACATGCAAACAGATGCACAATGATAAATCCTCTGCCCCCTGACCTGGCTTAGGTAAGCCTTTCCCTGCCTGTCGCTCTCCCTGGCTCCACAGGATGTCTCTGGATTCTTACCCATCGTTGTTCAGGTCTGCTAGGGCAATGGCGCTGCCAAAATAGGCGCCCACCTGTGAGCCCTCCAGCACCTGCCTCCTCTGCAGGTCTCCGCCAGCTTCCCGGCTCAGCAAGAACACTGCGCCCATATGTCGGTGCCGTGGGGCACCTGTCACAATGGTGATGTCTGTGGGGTGCAGGATGGCGCTGCCTACCTGCACTGTGTACCCTGGGATAGAGGGAAGATGTTCAACCAAGGTCCCAATCAATTTTGTCCCTTTCTACTCTGGACCATCTCCCTATCCCCTCCGCTGACCCCCACCATGATGTTCTATCCCACTCTTCTAAGTAGGGTAAGTAGGTAGACTCCAGATGGCCAGTAGCCACGCCCCATCCCAGCCCCTTTCCTGCCTGGACACTGGACTGTGAGCACTCTGAAGGCAAGAACTTTGCATCTTGAGAGCTTGGAACAGGGCCCAGCATACAGGTGCTGGTTAATCCGTGTGTGCTACTTTAACTAAATGCCATTAGTCAGAACTGCACTCTGGCCTCACCTTTCCAGCAGGGACTAAGCCCCCTTCCCCTCTATCACCCGATGGGCTACCACTACTGTACTCACCAATATAGAGATTTCCTTGGTCCTCTGGGTCCTTGTAACTATACTCAGATAAGTCCCAGTCCTTACGCTGAATCATGTAGCTGTTTCCTTCACAGGGATTCAGGGAGGGAGAGTGGGGGAATATAAGTCACCACTGCTTTCCTCTGCCATGTCCAGCCCACTCCCACCCCCAAATAAGGATAATAATAGCCCTTATATTTGTGAGCACTTTGCCATTTGTAAATCACATCTTCTTTAACAGTTCTTTTTTCTTTTTCTTGAAATGGAGTTTCGCTCTTGTCACCCAGGCTGGAGTGCAATGGCGCCATCTTGGCTCACTGCAACCTCCATCCACTGGATTCAAGTGATTCTCCTGCCTCAGCCTCCCGAGTAGCTGGGATTACAGGCATCTGCCACCACACCTGGCTACTTTTTGTATTTTTAGTAGAGACAGGGTTTCACCATGTGGGTCAGGCTGGTCTCGAACTCCTGGCCTCAAGTGATCCATCTTCCTCAGCCTCCCAAAGTGTTGGGATTATAGGCGTGAGCCTTCGCGCCCAGCCTATTTTAACAATTCTTTGAGGTGGAATTATGACTCCCATTTTGCAGATGAGAAAAGTGAGGCTCGGGAGGGAAGCTGACTTGCTCATAGTCCCATGGGGAGCGGATGTACAACCATGGCTAGAACCTAATCACCCAGGCTCCTGGATATTAAATGCTAGATGGCTTTCCCCACTCTTTAGACACTGAGTTCAGACTCCACACCATTATCTTCTTCTGGTCCTGACCCCAAACTCGGGCTGCCTAGCTGACCCCTGTACCCAGGGCTGCTGCTGGAGGGTATCTGTGACCCTGCCAAGGTGCTACATGTCCAAGGGGTGGGAGGCAGGACCATAAGAGGGGGTGGAGGCCTCAGCCTTCAGTGAGCCCAGAGCTGTAACTATGCCTGGGGCTACAGGTTGGTCAAGAGGAGGAGATTCAAGGCTCCTCTGCCTGCTGCTTCTGTAAGAATAAAGGTTCAGTAAGGGAAGAGGGATCACTATTGCTACAACCTGCGTGATGGAGGGAGGCAAAGAGATGGAGGGAGTGTAAGCTGTCAGACACCCACTGTGAGACCATGTGTAGTGCGGTCTTTTACAAGCATGGTCTTTTACAAGAAAATACTCTGCATCCCCTAAAATGATGGTCTTATATATATCAACATGAAAAAGTGCCCAGGACTTTTGATAAGTGAAAGAGAAAAAGTAGCGATATTTATTTAGTTTTTAAAGATAAGGTCTTGCTCTGCTGCCCAGGCTGGAGGACAATGGCACAATCACAGCTTACCGCAGCCTCAACCTCCTGGGCCCAAGCGATCCTCCCACCTTAGCCTCCTGAGTAGCTGGGACCATAGGTGTATGCCACCATGCCTGGCTAATTTTTTAATTTTTTGTAGAGACGGGGTCTCCCTACATTGCCTGGGCTAGTCTTGAACTCCTGGGCTCAAGTGATCCTCCCACCTCAGTTTCCCAAAGTGTTGGGATTACAGGCGTGAGCCACTGCACCTGGCGATACTTACATATTCTAAAATAAATCTAGAAGGACCCAGATAACATTGAGGAACAGAAAGATGGGTGGGGGAAGAACACTTTTTCACTTTATTTTACCAAATCCTGCTGTACTATGTAGTAGTTGTACCATGAACATGTTTTATTTTTTAAATTAGTTTGTAAATGGTTAAACTGAAGTCAGGTGGACTTGTATTCCAGTCCAGGTTTCATAACTTTGCTGGTCTTGGGCAACAAACTTCTCTAAGTCTTAGTTTTTGTTTTTGTAAAATGGATATAATATTACTTGCCTCATAGGAGTATTTTAAGAATGACTGAGGCTGGGCGTGGTGGCTCACGCCCATAATCCCTGCACTTTGGGAGGGCGAGGAGGGTGGATTGCTTAAGCCCAGGAGTTCGAGATAAACTGAGCAACATTGTGAAACCCCATCTCTACAAAAAATACAGAAATTAGCTGGGCATAGTGGCACATGCCTGTAGTCCTAGCTACTCAAGAAGCTGAGGTGGGAGGATCACCTGAGCCTGGAGAGGTGGAGGCTGCAGTGAGCCATGAGTGTGTCAATGCACTCGAGCCTGGGCGACATAGCGAGACCCTATGTTGAAAAAAGGAAAAAAGGCCAGGTACGGCGGCTCATGCCTGTAATTCCAGCACTTTGGGAGGCCGAGGCGGGTGGATCATGAGGTCAGGAGTTCAAGACCAGCCTGGCCAATATGGTGAAACCCCATCTCTACTAAAAATACAAAATTTAGCCAGGTGTGGTGGTGAGCACCTGTAGTCCCAGCTACTCGGGAGGCTGAGGTTGCAGTGAGCCGAGATAGTGCCACTGCACTCCAGCCTGGGTGACAGAGCAAGACTCTGTTTCAAAAAAAAAAGAAAGAAAAAAAGATTGACATAATATGTGTAAGTCCCCTGGCACAGAGTAAGTGCTTTAAAACAGTGGGAGTCATGGTGGTTGCTGATACTGGCATGAGGTCCTGTCTCTAATGTGGATGGTCTAGGCCAGCTGTCCCAGTGGCTAACTGGGGGTAGGTGAATCTCTGCTCTTCCTTCCTTCCCCCATGGCCCCATGGTCCCCACCTTTCCAGTTGTAGGCACCAGGGGCGCCGAAGTACACAGTGTTCTGGGTGAAGCCACCGCTGGTGCCCAGCTGGCACATGCCTGTCTCCAGGTAGTCAGTGTTGCTGTTGCACATCTCGTTGTGGTAGGTCTGCCAGTCATCACCGGGGTCCAGCTGTAGGTCATTGCCTCGCACGAAGCACTTGCCCACCATGCGCCGCTGGTCTTCTGACCCCGACCACAGCACCTGCGTGTATCGGTGGGCACAGACCTGGGGACCCCCCCAACACATGCAGCCTTAGTCAGGTGTGGGGACCAAGGTCATCTGTCTCTTTTACCCTGTAAGCCTCTGGCTTTGCCAAACAGGAGTCAAAGGAGATCTCCTGGCTCCTCCTTCTTCTCCCAGTGATACTTAAACCCACAACTCCTTTCCAGAATTCAGATATCTGCTCTGAGGGTCAGGAACACTTTTTGGAAAGCTGTAAAGTGTGGATTTGAGAGTGGCTTCGAGATCTCAGCAAAGGGAAAGCAGGGCAGGATGAGAGACTGTGGGGTTCAGGCTCTTGGTCTAGGAGTTAGTAACAGAGAGATTAAGGAACTCGCTTCTCTGCCGTCTCCAGATGACCTGTCCTCTTAATGAAGGGACCATTATTAAAATGATAATTACAATGACAGTAATAGTAATAGCAGCAGCTAACACTTCCTGAGTGCTTCCTATATGTCAGGTACAGTTCTAAGCTCCTTCCATGTTAAGTGTTAAGCTTGCTAGTGACCCTATGGCGTAGGAATGATTATTTTTCCCACTTTAGATAAACTGAGGTACAGAGAGCTCAGTTACCTGCCTAAGATCTCATATCTAGAGAGAGGCGGAGAATATTCAAACCAAGGCTGTCTGCTTCCAAAATGTGAGCTCTTTAGTGCATGCTGGGCTGCCTCACAGCGGGGAGAATCTATGACAGCTTCTCAGGGCGCACTTTAGGTGCTCGGTATATATTTATTGGGGAAACTGACGGACCAGAATAGGGTGACTTATTTTTTAGACAGAGTCTCGCTCTGTCACCCAGGTAGAGTGCAATGGCACCATCTTGGCTCACTACAACCTCTGCCTCCTGAGTTGAAGCGATTCTCCTGCCTCAGCCTCCTGAGTAGCTGGGACTACAGGCACGTGCCACCACGCCCAGCTAATTTTTGTATTTTTAGTAGAGACAGGGTTTCACCATGCTGGCCAGGCTGGTCTGGAACCCTGACCTCAGGTGATCTGCCCTCCTCAGCTTCCCAAAGTGCTGGGATTACAGGCATGAGCCACCACGCCTGGCTAGGGTGATTTAAAATAGCCTAGAGGCAGGCAAAATCCAGAAGTAGACCCTGATTCTTGTTTACTTGCTCTCTGTGGCCCCTTCTAGCTGCGAGCTCCACCAGCGTGGCGCCGGAGCCTGTCTTAATCACTGCTAAGCTTCTAGGAATACATAGTGTTTGGTACACAGTAGGGGCTCACTAATTATTTGTTGAATGGATGATGAGTAAATAACTGCTAAAGGATCCAGGGTGTAGAATCACTTTAAATGGGCTCCTAGACCACAGCCATCCATAACAGGGGTCTCAAAGAGGGATTTCAGTGACTGAAGCCAACCTGGAGCTTAAAACAGTATTCAAAGGTGACAAAAACCACAGCAGTGATGGCTTCTGGGAGGCAAATGATCAGCAGGAGTTATAGGGGCGCCTTCTAGAGTGATTTTAAGATATATCTTTGGTTACACAGGTATATACATTTGTAAAAATTCACTGAAGTTTAAAACCTGTACATTTCACTGTATATAAATATTACATCAATTTTTTTTTTTTTGAGACAGGGTCTCTCTCTATCGCCCAGGCTGGAGTTCAGTGACATGACCTTAGTTCACTGCAACCTCTCTCTCTGGGGTTCAAGCAATCTTCCCACCTCAGCCTCCCAGGTGGTTGGGATTACAGGCACACACCACCATGCTGGGCTAATTTTTATATTTTTTGTGGAGAAAGAATTTTGCCCTGTTGCCCAGGTTGGTCTCAAACGATCTTCCTGCCTCAGTCTCCCAAAGTGTTGAGATTACAGGAGTGAGCCACTGAGCCTGGCCACGTCAATTTTTAAAATGAGAAAAAAGCTAGACATAGTGGCTCTTGCCCATAATCCCAGCTACTCGGGAGGCTGAGGCAGAAGGATCACTTGAGCCCAGGAGTTCAAGGCTATAATGAGCTATGATCATGCCACTGTACTCCAGCCTAGGTGACAGAGCTAGAGACCTCATCTCTAAAAGAAAGAAAAAAAAAAAAAAAAGAAAGGAAGGAAGAAAGGAAGGAAGGAAGGAAGGGAGGGAGGGAGGGAGAAAGAAAAAAATGGAGCCAGGTATGGTGGCTCACACCTGAAACCCTAGCACTTTGGGAGGCCAAGGCAGGAGGATCACCTGAGCCCAGGAGTTTGAGACCAGCCTGAGCAACATAGTCGGACCCTGTCTCTCTATAAAAACTTTTAAAATTAGCTTGGGAGACTAAGGCTGGAGGCTGCTTGAGTCTGGGAAGTCAAGGCTGCTGAGATGGCACCAGTACACTCCAGCCTGGTTGACGGAGGGAGTCTTCTTTTCTTTTCTTTTTTTTTCTTTTGAGATGGAGTCTTGCTCTGCTGCCCAGGCTGGAGCATAGCGGCATGATCTCAGCTCACTGAAACCTCAACCTCCCGGGTTCAAGCGATTCTCCTGCCTCAGCTTCCTGAGTAACTGGGACAACAGGCATGTGCCACTGCTCCCAGCTAATTTTTTATGTTTTTAAAAAGATGGGGTTTCACCATATTGGCCAGACTGGTCTCGAACTCCTGACCTCATGATCCGCCTGCCTCAGGCTCCCAAAATGCTAGGATTACAGGTGTGAGCCTCGGTGCCTGGCTGGAGTCTTCCATCTTGAAAGAAAAAAGAAAGAAAAGAAAAAGAAAAGGAGGCTGGGCGTGGTGACTCACGCCTGTAATCCCAGCACTTTAGGAGTCCGAGGTGGGTGGATCATAAGGTCAGGAGTTAAAGACCAGCCTGGCCAACATGGTGAAATCCTGTCTTTACTAAAAATACAAAAATTAGCTAGGCATGGTGGTGTGTGCCTGTAATCCTAGCTACTCGGGAGGCTGAGGCAGGAGAATTGCTTGAATTAGAACCCAAGAGGTGGAGGTTGCAGTGAGCTGAGATCGCACCACTGCACTCCAGCCTGAGCTACAGAGCAAGGCTCTGTCTCAAACAAACAAACAAACAAAAGAAAAGAGGAAAGAAAAGACAGACAAAAAAAATGGGGGGAAAATGTCTACCTGGGACTCAGAAATTGAGAACTCAGGGGCTGGCACTGTAGAATGTGGACAGGAAGTGACACATTTGATTAGCCCCCAGACCAGAGCTGGGTGAGCTGGGGTCAGCAGGGCTGGGCCTCTTCCGGCAGTCAGCCTCCCAGGAAGGAGTGCCAGCCAGCACTGAGCCGCCTGGGGCCCTCTCTGCCCTTTCTCCTCCTCGCAGTTCCCTCAGCTTGTTCCCACGAAGGCTGAGCACCCAGCATGGGTATGGGGAGGAAGCGGATGAGTCAGAGGACTCAGGCCGTGCTTGGCTTTGGCAGAGCATAGGATACTTACCCCCTCCCCAGGATTGCAGGGAGTGAGGGATACACAGCTGCAGGAAGGGACATGTGTGCTGGCCCCAGCACACATGAGCCGAGGACCCCTGGGCTGCCCTCTGCTTTCCTCCAGCTCTAGGAGATAAAGGGGAGAGCCAGGGAGGGGTGGAGGAGCCGACGCTGAGCACCCACTTACCAGGACTCTGCCTGCAGGGCCCTGGCTGGCCACAGTCACTCCAAGCCACATGTCCTCAATAATGTGATGGCCAGGGTCACCTGTGGGCACAGGAGGGATCATGAACCAGAGCGCCTCACCCATATTTCAGTGCCCAAAGCCTCCAGAGGCCAGGGATGGGTCCCTCTTGGGCCCTCCACCCACAGGGCCACCCTCCCCACTCCCCTTCTCCAGCTCGTCATTATTCTGAGTTCCACCGATCCTGCTCAGCCCCACTCCCCTCTAGGGCACGCTCTTCCCAGCTGGGCAAGAAGCGACTATAAACTGTGTGAGCAAACCTTCTATCTCTTCCAGGCCATTCTCTCTGCACTACCCCTCCGCCAGACCTCTGACCCAGTACCCTTCCCCAGCCCCTTCACCTCACTTTTCACTGTGATGTCCATCCGCTCACAGTCGTCCTTGTGGGCAGTGAGTGGGCACAGGTACACAGCACCAGTCCGGTTGGTGTAGCCATCGGGCACAGCAAGCTCCCGGGGGGCACCAGCCAGGAGCCTGGGGACAGGGAGGGAGGTGGGTCTGGGTTCAGACTCTCCAAGCCCTACTTGAAACCACTTGCAATTTATTCAACATACAGGTTGGAGGTCAGGAGACCCCCCAGCTCCTGCCTTCCAGAAGTGCTCAGTATAGGGGATGGCAGATAAGGACACCAGAAGGAAGTGCCCTCAGAGTGAGGAGCAGCATGGCAGCCCAGGCTCAGAGCTGAGGGGCCATCACGGAGGAAGCAGAAGAGGTGACCTAATCTGAGTGTGAGGACGACGACCGGGGTTCCCTAGGTGAAGACACGGAGGAAGGGCACTTGGGCAAAGGCATGCATGTGCAGGGCCAGGAAGCAAGAGCCAGTGGGTGATTCAGAGACCTGCGAGGCCCTCAGCATAGCTGGAGTCCAGGAGCCTCCGGGGAGGAATACAAAGGCAGGCTGGGAAGGGCCTTAGGGGAACCACATGGTCAGATCTGGGTTTTGGAAGGAATGCTTTGGCCTTTGAGATTAAGGCAGACCAGAAGAGAGCAAGACTGGGGGAATCCGGCAGACAGTTCAAATTCTGGGGGGTCAGCAGGGAGAACTTAGGGGGTTGGGTTGTCAGAACCCTAGGTTCTTCCTCCTGAAGCCATGTGGGGACTCAGATCTTGGATACCTTGGCCCCTAAGTGACCTGGGTGATATCCAACATCCTTCCCCAGTGACCTTAAGACAGACACACAGGTAGGGATGGGATGAGCACCTGACACTGTGGACAATGTGGCCCCAGAGCAGAGTTGCCGGTGGGCAGTCGGCAGGTGGGTGGAGAAGGACTCTTGCCTTGCCCCCAGCCTGCCCAGAATCCATCTTTGGGGATACCGACAACAAATTCCTACAAGGATGCTTAGGACCCTGGCAGCCTGTCCCGTAGTAGAGGGGTGGCTGGAGCAGAGACAGGCAGGGACTGGCCCTGAAATAGCATCTCAGAGGACAGGCCTTGGACCATCAGAAACCCTGGGGATCTTTATTAAATAGGTAGATTCCCCTGCCCACACTATACCATCTGGTGGATTCTGGGCAAGCCAGTTTGAGAACGTTTTACCTTTCTTCTCCCCACATCACCTCCCTGCAGCTGCTAAATGTTCTGCCAGGAGTCCCTCCTCAATCCTGATGGCCCCGGCCTTCTCAGGTGGCAGGCACCTCCCAGGTGCCCCACCATTTGGCCCCAGCAACTCTATCAATCTACAGCTCCCAGCTCAGAACCTGGGCTCTGGGCCTCCTGCCAGCCTGGAAGTGCCAAGCAACAGCCACGCCTGTAGCTCCTGCCTGGAACCTGTGAGTGTGGGCTGCAGGGAGGGGGCAGGCAGGACCTGGGCATGCTGGGGCCTGGGACGTCTCCACCCACTGGAAGTCAGGAATGTACTGCCTGCGGGTGCTGGGAAGGGGGGGGACCTTGCCTGTACTTCAAGACTACAGCTCAGACCTCACCCTGGGGAGTGTTCCTGGGAGAAGGGGTGACGCTTCCTGGCCAGGGAGGCTGGCATGGGGCCAGGCTGGCAGCCAGGCTTGGAGAGTCACTTCTGTCTGGGCTGGGAAGGCCTCGATGAGTCCACTGCCTGACCACCCATGGACATCCGCTCTCTGGCATGCCTGACAGATGAGAGAAGGAAGCCGCAGCCTGTGGGAAGGGAGCATCTCAGCCTGAGAGTCCAGGGACCTGGGTCTAGGGTTTGTTCTGCCTGAAGGGGCAATTTCCTTTCCTTCTCTGAGCCCTGAGCGCCTCACCTGTAGAATGGGGACAGCCCTTCTGCTGACCTCCAGGATTGCTGGAGGAATAAATAGGTCTATTCTGCAAAAGAGTATTCTGATATGAAGCTATGGCTAATGTGAGCACCATGGTTCTGATTTGTTGTGGCATCAGGACTGGCCCTAGCATGATGCCAGCCCTTCCTCCAGGGACCCAGGAATTTTTTTTTTTTTTTTGAGACAAGGTCTTGCTCTGTCACCCAGGCTGGAGTGCAGTGGCATGATCTCAGCTCCCGGCAACCTCCGTCTCCCGGGTTTAAGTGATTCTTCTGATTCAGTCTCCCAAGTAGCTGAGATTACAGGTGCATGATGCCACACCCAGTTAAGTTTTGTGATTTTAGTAGAGATGGGTTTTTGCCATGTTGGCCAGGCTAGTCTCGAACTCCTGACCTCAGGTGATCCACCTGCCTTGGCCTCCCAAAGTGCTGGGATTGCAAGCATGAGCCACTATGCCCTGCTGGACCCAGGAATTTCTGCCTTGGCATGTTAGGGAACCTGGAGCAGAGGGAATAGAAGAGACCTTTGGTGGTTTAAGAGAGAGCAGGGGACAGACATAGGAAGACTTCTATGGCTTGAGGATATCAGGTGATCACTGGGGTTGGGGTGGGAGTAATGGTCACTAGAGTCGCTCTGCGTTGGGGGCTCAGATCTGGCAGGAGGTGGAGGTGGGGGATTTTCTACAGTGACATTGAAGGGGTTTGGGCCTCAGTAGGTAGCAGGGCCTTGGGCATGCCTGTAACGGAAGTGGTGCCCCCTTATTGCTGCTGCTGCCCTGCCCGCATTCTCATACAGGAGGTGGCTAAGCAGAAGCGTCTCCATGCCCTTCCAGCCCCTTCAACTCAGCCAGGAAGGGGCAAAGGGACCCCCTCCTCTGAACTTCCTGAGGTACTGAGCAGGCAGAGCTGGGTACACATGTCAATTAGATTGAAATACTTCCCCTTACCACCTGTACCCTCTTGCCCATTGCCTGGAACCAGCCTTATGCCTACTGATAGAGGGCGGGGCAGGGCCAGTGCCCTAATCTCAGCCCCACATCCCAGGCCCCTCCCTCCCTCCTCAGAGATTCCAGAGGGAGCCCCCCCTTCAGCCCCCCAGAGTATTTTTAGCTTCCACTTGGCCCACTCAGAGGCCCTTTAAGGCCCTCTGGCTCCCAGCCCAGGATCCAATGGGTCTACAGCCAGAGGCCTGCGCATGGAGGGGGAAGACTGCGCAGAGGGTGGTTGCAGCTTCCTCCAGCCACACACAGCCAGGTGTGTGCAGTGAGGGTTGGAGAATCCTGAAAGTGGGAGGGACCTTACTGATATGCAAATGAAATGTAAATTATTATGCAAATGAGCACTTCTGCTAGCCACCTGCTTTTGGGTCTGGTCCAGATCACCAAATCTAAAAGCTGACCCCTTCCAGAGCAGTACGGAGCCCATCCTCTCAGCTGCAGCCAGAAGGAGGGAGACTAAGTGGAGGGATGCCTAGATGGAGCTCTTAGAGCAAGGAAGATAAGAGATGGGGCTGCCTCTCTCCTGGAGTCAGGCTGGACTGCGGGAGCAGAGAGCCCCAGCCCCCCAGATGGAGTGGGATGGCTACTCAAGGGCTGTCCACAGCTGCCTCCTCACCTTCCCATTGGCTCCAGCCAAGCAGCCCTCTTGGCCTCTGTGGAATCCCTTGAGCTCCAAGTTCCGGAAAAGCCCTTTCTCACCCCTGCCCTATCACTCCCCTTGGGGTAGTGCAAAGCTAATGGAACAGCCAAGGAGAAAGCAGAAGAATCAAAGAAGGGCGGGGCACAGCACCTAGGAGAATTCAGGGTACCAGGTTGGCTCACCCCAAAGAGGAGAAAGCCCTCGGGTCACTGGGGTGGGGTCATGCTCAGGGAAGTAGCCTGGAAGATTCACCTTCCCAGATTCCCTCACCTCGGGGAGGCGTTTGGTGGCTCCGTGGGAGGATTTCAGAGGAAGCCAGAGGATCTACCATCAGGCCAACATGGCAGAGTACCTAGCCTCCTGTGTTCCCCTCCCACCCCAGGCCAGAAGGCAGGTGGGGAGGGCGCCCGCTCCACCTCTCAGTCTCAGAGTAGGGGCGGGGGCAGCTCTGGGATGCCTGGATCCCAGCTCTGTGCCAGCCTTGCTGCCCGAATTAGCCATCTCCCCAGAGGCTGCTCCTATGGTAGCTGAAACTGCAGCCCTCCCTGTCCTTCCCTACTCTTCCTTTGCTGCCCACCCAGCCCCCTCTCCCCATTGGTGACTCAGCCCTAGATCCAGGGCAACAAGCTGGAGGGAGAGAGAGAATGAGAAGGGACAGGAAAAAGCAGCTCGGCAAAGCCTCAGATAAAAAAGAACAAGGCTGCTTTGCTCAGTTCTTCTCCCTTTCCTTGGCTCTTCAGTATTTTTCCTATATTTGACCCCCAAGGGCATTCTCCGTGTCATCTAACCTCCATCCCTCTTACTGCAAAGGGGATCGTCTTCTTCCTTTGTTTAGTTCTGACCAAGCTCCCTTTGCTGCTTCTTTTTCTACAAACCAGGCTCCCCATGCCCCGCCGACACCCAGTTGAAAGCCTCTTGGCCTAGACTGGTCATTGGGGAGAGCCAGAGGAAAAAGATACTTCATGTGCAGGCCTCCTGCCTCCAGCCACAGCTGCTGTGCCCATTTCTGCTGGCACGAGCCTTGGAAGCTGCCAGGCACCCGCCCTGCCCAGGGGAACATGATGTTAGTAGAGGGCATAGCAGGTGAGCCTGGCTCCTGCCTACCTCAGGCATGATGACCTCATTCCTAGGAGCTACCCCACCCTGGGCTTCCCAGATACCCTCATTTCCAAGCAAAAGTGAAAGACAGAGAAGGACTGGAGGTATCCCCCATGGCCCACAGGGTCAGGCCAGACCAGGATCCCTGGATTCCCAGGAAGGAAGGTCAGTGCAGGTACTGGAGCGGGGAGGGTGTCAGTAACACCTCCCAGAGAACAGTCCCTCTCCGTCCAAGGGACGCCACATGCATCTTATTAAGAAGCCCAGAGCAACTTGGCCCTCATTTCCACAGACTAGGAGATTGGGCCTTGGGTTGGAGTTAGCCCCCTATGTTGTGGGTACGAACCCCAGTCCAGAGAACTTCACCTTCCAGTGAAGGTGATGGGGCAGCAAAGAGGGTCCCATCCCTGGGTTTCTAACCATTTCGGAGACCTTCTTGGAGAACATGAAAGCTGCGCTCTCCCCTCCTCCCACACCCAGGACAGTGAAGAAATAGCACGATTTTGGATACACTTTCTTTCTTTCTTTTTTTTTATTTCCTGAGTCAGAGTCTTGCTCTGTAGCCCAGGCTGGAGTGCAATGGCGCACTCTCAGCTCACTGCAACCTCCGCCTCCTGCATTCAAGCAATTCTCCTGCCTCAGCCTCTCGAGTAGCTGGGATTACAGGCCCACAGCACCACACCCAGCTAATTTTTGTATTTTTAGTAGCGACGGGGTTTCACCTGTTGGTCAGGCTGGTCTCAAACTCCTGACCTCATGATCCGCCCACCTCAGTCTTCCAAAGTGCTGGGATTACAAATGTGAGTCACCACGCCCAGCAGATTTTGGGTACACTTTCAGGGAGTCCCTGCATCTCCTGAAAACCTCCTATAAACCCCAGTTTAAGAGCCTGTCCAGGACCATGAACCATCCCGCTTTTCCAAAGAGACTTTAGGCTAACAGAATATGAGGCTGCAGCTTGTCTGACTAGTTCGTTCCTCTGAGCTGTGCACTCAGGCAGCTGTTTGCATCTGGCTACACAGCTGGCTGCAGCTAAGCCCAGCTGGCTGTCCCAAAGGGCCAAGGGGTTGAATTCAGTAAGATGAAGAAAAGGGCAAAGACACAGAACCACCCTTAGGAAAGACTGAGGGTACTCAAGGGAGAGAACTCCTGCCCCTCAGAGGTTCATTAGCTTTAGAACCTTCTGGGCTCTTAGCAGGCTGAATGCCAGCTTTAGTTTCCCAGATAGAAAAGTAGAATCCCTTTGCTCAGCCACCTTGGGTGGGGCCTATGGAAAATGAGGGTGCATCTAGGTTCTAGCTTCAGCACGAGAGCTTTCAGGTGCTCCGTGGAGAAAGGCACATGTGCAGAGCATTTTACACACTTCATCTCCTTACAGCCCCACTAACATCCCAGAAGGAGGCATGCTGTTCCCCTCCCTCCAACATGTAAGGAAATTCAGGTTCAGGTTTTGGTAACAGATCTGAGACAGGACCCTGGCAATGGGACCTCCAGGCCTCTTCTCCCTCTACCGTATCAAGTTGCCTCTCACGGGCCAGCAATGGTGGGAAAGAGCATCTAGATCCAGGTCCAACCCCTTTTGGGGGAAACGTGGCCCAGGGAGGGGAAATATCTTCCTCAAGCTCACCAAGCAAAAGGGAGAGGGGCTGCTGAATCGCTATTGACTCTTTCCTTCCAGTCTGATCTCTTCCCTATGTTACCTTATATCATGCAGATTTGACATAGAAAGTCTGAAAATCACTGGGCAAGGTGGCTCATGCTTGTAATCCCAGCACTTTGGGAGGTCGAGGTGGGTGGATCACGAGGTCAGGAGTTCGACCAGCCTGGCCAACATGGTGAAACCTCGTCTCTACTATAAATACAAAAATTAGCTGGCATAGTGGTGGGCACCTGTAATCCCAGCTCTTTGGGAGGCTGAGGCAGAGAACTGCTTGAACCTGGGAGGTAGAGGTTGCAGTAAGCCGAGATTGTGCCACTGTACTCCAGCCTGGACAGCAGAGAGAGACTCCATCTCAAATACACACACACAAAAAAAGGCCAGGTACAGTGGCTCATGCCTGTAATCCCAGTACTTTCGGAGGCCAAGGCGGGTGGATCACGAGGTCAGGAGCTCAAGATCAGCCTAGCTAACACAGTGAAACCCCAGCTCTACTAAAAATACCAAAAATTAGCTGGGTGTGGTGGTGGGCGCCTGTAATCCCAGCTACTCAGGAGGCTCAGACAGGAGAATCACTTGAATCCGGGAGTTGGAGGCTGCAGTGTGTGGAGATTTCACCACTGCACTCCAGCCAGAGCAAGACTCCGACTAAAAAAAAAGATAGAAAGAAAAGAAAAGAAAGAAAGTCTGAAAATCTTTTTCTAGGTTAGGGCAGAAAGAGTGCTGATATAGAAACTTGTGCTAATGGTGACTCAGGATCTCCAAAAGACAGAGGGTTGGCTAAGGCCAGGTGACAGCTTCCAGGGCCAGCTGGGAAAGGTGTGGTAGCTCTAGCCTCTGCAAGAGCGAGATGAAGTTGAGGTCAAGTCCCGGTAGGTAGGCTGGGCCAGGAGGGCAGAACCAAGGCCAGGGCAGAGTTCGGACTTTGGACATTCTAAACTTCCTCAAGCTCTGCAGGCCCCAGCCAGAGCAGGGAGAGATTTCAGTGTGCCCTGAATGTGATCACGTCTTCTTGTTCAGTGGGGTCAGAGGCCAGGTGGGATCAGAGACCAGGTGGGGGCAGATGCCTGGAAGATCGCCTAGCCCAAAGAGGTGGACAGGACCTGTCTAACCTGTCCTAACCCCCATCCCTCTATGGGCAGCCTCACCTCCCCCAACCCCAGACCTCGGCCCGCTCTGAGGCCATGGTGGAGAGACCTCTGAAGCCTGGACATGCTCCTGGGCATGAGTGAGTCTGCTGGAGTGAGAGGGACCCAGGCGGCTGGGTGCAACCTCCTCCCCTTTCCTCCCTGTGCATAGCTCTTCCCCTCCTCCTTGCCGCTGTTGGGGAAGGAGAACAGAAGAAAGAGAAAAACAGTTTCCCTCTTCAAACCAAAACAAACACACTCAGGGTTGAAGATCCAACATGAATCTGTGGAATGCAGGGAAGATGTCTGGGGGGAGAGTGCCACTGCTTGGGGGTGGGCAAGAGGAAACGCAGCCAGAGTTGGGACAACTCCTCCTCTCTCTTCCACTGCCCCTATCCTCAAGCGTAGAGCGTCTGGACAGCTCCAAACGCCCAGACTCACACATCACCTCACCCTCCATCCGCCAAGCCAGCAGTTGAGAAGGCCATCCAGACTGGCTCTGCAGAGGGTGTGGCTGGCGTGGCCGCAGACTACAGCGAGGTGCTTAAATGCATATACTCATTTTTCCCCCAAGCGTAGGGGAAGGAGGGGTCTGCTGGGTGTTTATCTGGCAGTTTACCCCAGCTCCCAGCCCTGCAGAAAAGAGGCTAGTGTAGGGTACTCGGTTCACAGAGTGGGAGAGGACTCAGCCACCGGGACCCGACTTCCGCTCGCAGGAGAGATCTAAAGGGCGGAGGGGTGGTGTCTAGACAGGTTCTGGCCCCGTCAGCACTTGCCAATGATTATTGCCCGACCCCACACCCAATCCTCCACTTCCCGCCAAGCCCCAGCAGCCAGAGGGCCGCCTGGGTACTCGCCCCTTTCACCCTGGTTCTCAAGGGCCAGCCGCCCGGGGTTCCGACTCCGCTCGGGACTCGCACCCTCCGCACGCACACTCTGGCTCCCACCCCACCCCCGCCAGCTTCACTTACAGGTAGCGCTGCTGCCGCTCAGTCTGCCGATGGAGGGCGACCGAGTAGCCGAAGAGGCTGCCCGGGTTCTCGGCCTCCTTCACTACCAGGAATCGGGTATCCAGGTTGAAGGCGGAGACGACGCGGCCGCCGGCGGCCACCATCAAGGCGAGCGCGCAGAGCATCAGGCGTGGGGCGCGGGGCGCGCGGCTGTGGTCGGGGCCCATGGCTGCGAGCGGGCGGGGGGTCCGGGCGAGAGCGCGTGAGGGCGCGGAGCTGGGCGTGAGGACCTCTTCACCTGCTCCCCGCGCCGCCGGAGGACGCTGGAACCCGCCGGCCGCTGCGCTCCGTAGTGCCGATCGGTTTCGTAAGCCCCAGCCAGTTTCACAGCTGCCCAGGGTCTGCGCTCTCGGATCCCCTCCTAAGGTCCGTGGGTCTATCTTCCCGCCTCCCCAGAGCTCAGGTCACCGCCGCCCCTGCCCCGGGCGACCGGCCCCCAGCTAGTCCCGGCCGCGCCTCCTTGGCCGCAGTGTCGCCTCCGATCCCGGCTCCGCGGCGGATCTGGCAAGCTCACCGGTCGACCGCAAGGAGGACAGGAGGGAGGGGTCCCTCGGCGAGCGCCCCACCTCCCCACGCCCAGTCCCGCACCTCCCCACCTTGCGCGCACAGCTCGGGCTGCGCTTTCCTTCCGGGGAAAGAGAAAAAGGTCCCGGCTCGGCCGCCGCCTCTTAAAGGGGCAGCACTGCCCCTCCCTCTTCATCCTGCGTATCCCAGCTCCGCCTTCTCCCCCAGACACCTGTCGGCAGCCCCCAAAGACTTGGATTTCCCCTCCCCTCCCCTCGCTTCTCCAGGAAAGCATCGCCTCGGGAGCAAGATGGATCGGACGGGCGGTGCCAGGGGTGGGATTTGTCCTGCCGCTTTGCTGCGGCGGCGGCTGCTGCTGGAAAGGCCAGAGCGGCTGGAGAGACCTGGCGTTGGCGCATCTGGGAGCCGCCGTCCGCACGCGGCTGGCTGGAATGCTGGACTCGCCTCCGCAGCGCTGTGAGTCCCCAAGAGGTGGCTGGCGTTCTCTGGGCGTTCTTTGTCGCACCCAGGCCCCTCGCTGTCTTTGTCGAGATTTATTTCTCCTGCCCACTCACCCTGATCTGAGCTGAGATTGGCTCCTCAGCAAAGCCAGACCATATTTAGCAGTGGTAACAACCAAATGTCGCTAACTGTAATTAGCAAAAAGCATTTTTCCCCACTAAGGGCTGCGCCTTAATCCCAGCACTTTGGGAGGCCAAGGCAGGCGGCATCTGACGTCAGGAGTTTGCGATCAGCCAGGCCAACATGACAAAAACCTGTCTCTACTAAAAATACAAAAAGACTGTCAATGTGGAAAAGAGTTCCTTCCTGAACTGTGTAGCCAGGGAGCTGGGCCTAGACTGTACCCATTTCTCATCTACTCCTGCCTTCAGGGCCCAGCCCAGCAGAATCCCAAAGGCTCCCTCTTCCACCCAGGCTCGGACAGTGTTTGGAGACTGGTATTGGGGGTCAGTCCCCACCATGTATTTTTGTGGCTAGCGCCAGTTGGCGGTAGGTGGGCGGGGCCTAGAGATCTCCGCCAAGGAATCAAATTGAAAGGGAACTTCAAGAGGTTACTACGTATTTTGGGGGGTCTAACTCACATTTCTCTTATTGCAGCTCAAAGACCTATTTCCCCTTAGCATTTTTTTCTCCATCTATTCTTAAAATCATAAGAAAAAAGCACCATGTAGGCCAGGCGCGGTGGCTCACGCCTCTAATCCCAGCACTTTGGGAGGCCGAGGTGGGCAGATCACGAGGTCAAGAAATCCAGACCATCCTGGCCAACATGGTGAAACCCTGTCTCTACTAAAAATACACACACACAAAAAAGTTAGCTGGGCGTGGTAGCACGCGCGTGTGGTCCCAGCTACTCGGGAGGCTGAGGCGGAAGAATTGCTTGAATCCAGGAGGCGGAGGTTGCAGTCAGCCGAGATTGCGCCACTGCACTCCAGCCTGGCGACAGAGCAAGACTCCGTCTCAAAAGAAATAAAGAAAAAAAACACCATGTATTAAACACCTATGCAGCAGGAACTATGCTAAATGCTTCACAAATGTTAAATCCTCACAACAATCTTTGGAGTGTTATCTCTGTTTTAAAATAAGAAAAGTGAGCTCTGGGAGGTTAGGCAATTTGGCAGAGGTCACACAACTAGGATTTTCATCCCGTGTTATCTGATCCTGGAGTCCTTAACTACTTATGCTAATAATTAACATTTGTACACTACTTCTGGCACATCTAAGTTTGGTGGGGCCTGAAGCTTGGGCAATTTGGGGCTCTCTTTAAGAATAAAATTTTTTTATACTCGTAAGAATTGAGTACAGGAGTACAGGGCCAGGCGAGGTGGCTCACGCCTGTAATCCCAGCACTTTGGGAGGCCAAGGCAGGTGGCATCTGACATCGCGAGCTTGAGACCAGCCAGGCCAACATGACGAAACCCTGTTTCTGCTAAAAATACAAAAATCAGCCAGGTGTGGTGGCACATGCCTGTAGTCCCAGCCACGTGGGAGGCTGAGGTAGGAGAATCGCTTGAACCGGGAACCGGGGAGGTGGAGGTTGCAGTAAGCCTAGACTGTGCCACTGCACTCCAGCCTGGGCAACAGAGAGAGACTCTCTCACACACACACAAAAGAATTATGAGTACAAAACTAGATTCAGAGCCTGGGAAAGGGTCCCAGCCTAGCTTTACAGTTTATGAATCATTTTGCAGGAAGGCTCATTTTACCCTCCCAGCCTCCCTGTGAGGTGAGGATTATCATCTTCATTTGATTTAGGAGAAAGCAGAGCCTCAGGAGGTTACCTGCATGTCCAAGATCTGAAGCTTATGGGAGGCAGAACCAGGACTGGAAGCCTCTGACCACAGCTGTGTCTTGAAGAGACAAACTCCAGGCAGATGGTGGTCAGACAGCTAGACATGCCTAAACAAAAGCAGCTGCGATAACAGTTTTCTCTGTGGGAAATACCCACCTAGAAACATAGACAGAGAAACGAGGCCATGAGAATAAATAACGTTTGGGGAGACGACACTTGTCTCTGACAGCCCTTAGAACAGGATTTGTTCTTGACCTGTGACTTTCAGAACTACCCAGCCTCTCTCATGGTCTGCCTTGTGGCCCAGGACCTCCAGGGATTAGAAGACGTGTGGTGTCAAGGAACAGGAAGCTGACCTGGATGGAAGTTGAACGGTGATCTTTGCTCTCTGGCTGGCTCCTGAGTCCTCCACCATGTTCCTGGAGAAGGGGAGCCAGCCAGGGCAAGAAGAGCAGGGGCTTAGGGTGGACACTCGGTGTGGGTGAGGATCCTGCCTGAAACAGAGTCCTGCGATGACAGATCGGCCCCATGCCAGGCCTTATCTCTTCGGACATCCCAAACAGGAATTACCAGCATGTCCGATCCTGGGACTGGGAGCCAGAAAGGGATGAGGGATGGCTTTTCCACTCCAGGGGAGTGTCCAGAGGGAATGTGGAGCAGAGCAGGGGTGACTGGTAGGGGGAGGGCCTGAGCTAAAGAATGTGGGGGGAGTGTCAGACCAGTCCGGGGAGATGGAGTGGGGGTGGAGGGAGACATGGAGACTAGAAGGATCTCAGCTGGAGAGATGGAGAAAGAAATCTCCAGGTCCTTTAGTTTCAGTGGCACCGCCATCTGTAGCATCATCTCATCCCTCAATTGATTTTATCATCATGTCAACTCTTTATCTGTCAACCTTCCCCATGGAGAACAGACCCATCTAGAAACAGACAGACAGAGAAACAAGGCCATGGGAATAATATGTGTAACGAGGAGTCTAAGTCCATTTTATGATGTTTGCTGACAGTTTTTAAACCTCACCCTTCCATCTTCCCTGTGCCCCACACCTGGACAGGTTGATAAGAAAGCCTGGGTGCACCCTTTTTTGGTGTCTGAGGGGGGAATATTCACAGGCTTCTTCCTGAAGGAACCCTCACTCCTTAACCACAGTAAAAACTCAGGCCAGCTGGGCGTTCGTGGCCTGTAATCCGAGCACTTTAGAAGGCCGAGGTAGGTGGATCACCTGAGGTCGGGAGTTTGAGACCAGACTGACCAACATGGAGAAACCCCATCTCTACTGAAAAACAACAACAACAACAACAAAAAAAAAACAAAATTAGCTGGGCATGGTGGTGCATGCCTATGATCCCAGCTACTCGGGAGGCTAAGGCAGGAGAATCGCTTGAACCCAGGAGTCAGAGGTTGCTGTAAGCCGAGATGGCGCCATTGCACATCAGCCTAGGCAACAAGAGCTAAACTCTGTCTCAAAAAACAAACAAACAAACAAACAAACAAAAACCCCAGCCATTCTCCTTCCTGGCTTTCCCAAGGTATGTGGGACCTCCTTGAAAGGCCAGCCCTGCTCCCCCTGGAGACCTCAATTATGTAAATAACAAACCTTTTCATACTCTCTTGGTGTTTGGGTTTTGTTATCAGTCTTAACATTCAAACCAAACCTTAGATGGGGTCCATCTGCCTTTGCAAGCGATCATAACTTGCAAACGGTGGGTTCTGCTGTAGGGTCAAGGAAGCTTCCTGGAGTAGGATTATCTGGACAACAGGGAAAGAAAGGAGAGGAAGAAGAAAGGCAGAAGAATTGGGTCCTGGTTCAGGTGAAGTTTTCCCAGCCGGAACAATGACAATGTCAATATTCTATAAAGGTGACCTGTTTATTTAGTGCTTGCTATGTTTCCATGAGTCTTCCTCTACCTGCTCTCCCCCAGCCCTCATCTCACCCTCCCAGAGGCCCAGAGCACACCAGTTGACACCCTCACCTCTCGGGCAGATCATCACGGAGAGTCATGCACATGGGCGGTTGCTGGAAAAGTAACGAGGAATTGCAATGGTGTGCCCCTCACTTGAGTGCAAGCTCTCTTCTACCTCCTCACCTTGGGCAAGTTACCTTCCTGTTCCAGGCCTCAGTTTCCCCATGTGTGAAAGGAAAGAGCTGGAGAGAAATCCCTCACTATTCCCAAATTTGCATTTATTGTGTTCCAAGCCTTCTAATGTCTCTTCAACAAAGTGAACCAAATCTCAGCAAAAATGTACCAATAAAAATAAAAGTGTAGCCAAATTGGACCGAGACTCAGGCCTCTGTCTCAAACCTGAATGGAAAATGCAAATTACTGAAGAGGAAGGGAGGGAGGAAGGAGTGCTGAAGCCTGAATGGGCTTATCAGATTTCCTTCTCCTGTGGCCCAGATGCAGGCCTGGTCCAGGCAATTCCTCTGGCTCAGAATCTGTCAGGCTCAAGCATTCACTGACAGCCTACTGAGTACCAACCCTGTGCTGAGTCCCACCCCGGGGGTGTCTTAGAGGAGACCAGGATGTGGCCTCAGGTTCTGGATGCTCTCAAATTTAAACAGGCTAAACCCACTTTGCATTGTATTTTACTGGTGGTACTTGTGGGACAAAGAGGGCTGTCAGAGGCCCAGCACTTTGGGAGGCCGAGGTGGGCGGATCACCTGAGGTCAGGAGTTCGAGACCAGCCTGGCCCTGCTTCTACTAAACACACACACACACACACAGCCTGGTGTGGTGGCAGGCCCTGCCTCTACTAAACAAACACACACATACACACACAGTTAGCCTGGCATGGTGGCAGGTGCCTGTAATCCCAGCTACTTGGGAGGCTGAGGCAAGAGAATTGCTTGAACCTGGGAGGCGGAGGTTGCAGTGAGCGGAGATCATGCCATTGCTCCAGCCTGGGCAACAAGAACAAAATTCCATCTCCAAAAAAAAAAAAAAACGGCTGTCAGAACATTCTGGCTGCCACATGAAGCTGACTTTGCTGGGAGAGACTGGGTTGGGGTGGAAGGCAGCTGCTGTAATAATTTGACCAAGGGGTGGGCTGAGCAGGGGAAGGGGCTGAGGTAGAGAGAGAGGGAGTGGGTAAGCAAGGCCCAGGGCACTGATTGGACTGGAACTTCAGGGACAGGTGTGGGGCGAAAGGGATGCCGGGAGTGGAGGAGGGAAAGCACAGAGGCTTTCTAGGGATACGTAGGCAATGACCCCCATGGGGGCAAACATCGGGGACTTCTCTGCCTGCCAGCCCTCTGTTTCTCTCTTCCTCTCCTACTGCTCAAGGCCTGGCCGTGCTGCACTGCCCTGCCCTGGCCCTCAGAGCCCCTTCTCTCCTGGATGGGAGATTAGGACTCTGCTGTGCCTACAGCGTTCTCAACCTCAAGTCAGAGTGACCCTTTGGAGGCCAGGAGGCCACATGGCTGAGTCAGGGCTGAGTCACCATCCCCCAGGGGACTTGCCATTTCCTGTGGAGAAGGCTTTTTACTGGCAGGGTTCTGTGCTCAGGTGGGAAATCTGGGGAGGTTGGGGGTGGGGCTTTATCTACTTTCACCTACTAACTCCCTAGACACTCCACTGGAGGTAGAGGGTTCCTACATGTATGTTGATCAAAACGTGTGTCTGTGCACATGGGACCTTATGCATTCACAGGTCTTTGCCTATGCAACTGCATGTCTGAATGTTTTATGTATATTGAATATAGAAAGGGAACAAATATTTATTGAGCACATACTATGTGCTCAGCCTTTTATGTATATTACTTTCTAATAACCCTAGGAAGTATAGATGCCTCCCAGGCTATGGTTGAAAATCCTGACGTGCCTAAGGTGCAAGAGGTATGAATACCTCCTCAGTGTGGCTGGTATCACCCCCAGGGTTCTCCCACTCCACAATGATGGGCTTCCTCCAGAGCGGGCTCCTCGGGGGTGGGAGTGAGAAGTGTGTGTGTCTGTATTTATCCTTCCACCAGTGGCTGTGATTGGAAACAGGATCAGTAAGGCCCTTGGGAGTAGCTGGGTGAATGGACGACAGTGGTGTCCACCTTGCACATGGCACATATTTCTGATTGGGTCAATCCATGTGGCTGGCCAATCCAGACCTGCCCTATTAGGGGCCATCGTCCTTATGGCTCAGCAACGCTGAGTTTTGTTGCCCTCTTCATAGCGCAATACTAATGGACGTGGGAATGTATCTCCCATACACTAGCTGAAGTGTGGTTATTTGCTCAGGTAGAAATTAAGACTAACATACTGAAGTGGGAATCCTCTCCATTGTGTCTTACTGATATTTGGGTAAAAATTATCTTGACTTTTTTTTTTTTTTTTTTGAGACGGAATGTTACTCTGTCACCCAGGCTGGAGTGCAGTGGCACGATCTTGGCTCACTGAAAACTCTGCTGCCCGAGTTCAGGCAATTCTCCTGCCTCAGCCTCCTGAGTAGCTGGGATTACAGGCACGCGCCACCACGCCCGACTGATTTTTGTATTTTTAGTGGAGATGGGGTTTCACCATGTTGGCCAGGCTGGTGTGAAACTCCCTCCTCAGCCTCCCAAAGTGCTGGGATTACAGGCGTGAGCCACTATGCCTGGCCCATCTTACTGGCTTTTAATAACTCAGACCACATGGTGGTAACTACCAAATCAGCACGCTCCCAAGTTCTGGCCCCATGGATTCGGTTGCTGAATCCAAGTTCCTGATTGGAAGTTCCTCAAGCATCACCTCTTGGGACACCCCAAAGTGACATACAGGTGTTCGATTCCCCGGTCTGCTCTGCTCCGGGGCTCATCCCCGCTGGAAGCTTGAATGTCTGCTCCTTCTTGTCCTCACCCAGCTCAGCCAATCACTGTGTCCCCCGATTCTGCCTCCTTGCTGCCTTGCCAGTGTGTCTGCTCTTCTGTCCCTTCTCCCTGGATGACTGCCAGTGCTTCCTGCCGCCCTCCCTGCCTCCACTCTCCCTACCACTGCATGGCGGCCAGAGTGAGGTTCCTACAAATCTACCCTAGTCTCTTTCCTAGTTGGTATGACTGATGGTTCCCTGCTGCCCTCAGGATAGGACACTGTCCCTGAGATGGCCCTGAGACGGCTCATCTTTCCATCCCCCCACTGCCCCTCGCCTCTTCTTCTTTTTTTTTATATAAAGACGGGGTTTCACCATGTTGGTCAGGCTGGTCTTGAACTCCTGACCTCAGGTGATCCACCCGCCTTGGCCTCCAAAGTGCTTGGATTACAGGCATAAGCCACCACGCCCGGCCTTTTTTTTCTTTTTTTTTCTTTTCTTTTTTTTTTCCTCGCCTCTTCTAATTCCTCACCCAGGCCACAGAGCACCTTGCAGTTCCTCGATGGAGCCGGCCTTCCTTTGCCTCCAGCCTTTTTCTGCTCCTCCACCCCCAGTCATCCGGGCTACCCTCTATTCTTCCAGAAGGTTGCAGCCTTGAAGTCACATCCTCTGAGGGGAGTCACCTGTCTGCCCTCCCCTGCAGTAGGGATCCTGCCTTTGGGTTTATCGTGACCCTTCCACCTCCCCCGTCTGCCTTCAGCTCCCTCCATCACACTGGTGCCTCCTTCTCTCTTCGGGCGCCAGGCTTTTTCTGATGGGCAAACCCTATGGTCATCTTTGGCCCCTTGCCCTCTGACCTGTCTAGGGTGGCAGCAGCGACCTGTTGCCCTCTCCATCTGTATTTTATTTAAACCCATCTCTACCCTCTCCTTCCTAGAATTCTCTCCCCGCTTGCAGGACTCCTCAGCCCACGCTAGGCCTCGTTTTTGTCCTCATCTCTTCTGTCTCCCAGCCGACCCCTTGTGCATTAACATTCTCCTCCATGAAAGGCTGGGCACGGTGGCTCATGCCTGTAATCCCAGCACTTTGGGAGGCCGAGGCGGGCAGATAGATCATGAGGTCAGGAGTTTGAGACCAGCCTGGCCAACATGGTGAAACCCCATCTGTACTAAAAATAAAAAAATTAGCCAGGGATGGTGGAGCACACCTGTAATCCCAGCTACTTGGGAGGCTGAGGCAGGAGAATTGCTTGAACCCGGGAGGTGGAGGTTGCAGTCAGCCAAGATGGCGCCATTGCACTCCAGCCTGGGTGACAGCGAGACTCCATCTCAAAACAAAAAAAATTCTCCTCCATGCTGATGACACCTGCCAGGCTCCAGCCTCGATGTGTAACTCTTGCCACCACCTCCGGCCAGCCCCTACAGGCTCCTTGGACTCCATGTATCCAGAAGGACTTAGCATCTTCCCTTCTTCCCCCACAAGGGGCTCCTCCTGTAACAGCCTCTGTCTGGGTGCCTGGTCCCCACTCCCCACAGGATTCCACAAACACACCTGCATGGCAGATGCACCTGACAGCAATAACTTGAGAAGAATCTTCATTCGGAATCTGACAGCAATAACTTGAGAAGAATCTGCATTCGGAATTTGGAGTGAAGGAATCTGGGAGTGGCCAACCCAGAGGCTCATGCCTTATCTATGAGGAACATCTCAGCCCCCAGCTCGTCTCTCGTCTCTCGTGGAATTCGAGCCATGGATGGGATGGGGAATTGAGGCCTTTTGTTTTGGGTTAAAGGTAGGTTGCCATGTAGAGGTTTCTGGGACAGGGTACTAAGTGAAAATGCTTTATAAATGGCATGTGTTTTTCAAGTGGTTGTGGTTTTCCCGTCTGGCCCACTGCCATTGGACTATCTCAGCATGTAAGTTCCCCATAAATCCTATATCTCGTTCACTGACTCTGGGTCTCTTCTTTGGCCTCTTGAACCTGGTGCCATCCCCACCAAAGTCAGTAGAGGTCCAGCACCTCAGCACCAGGCCAGTCCATGCCACCATCCTTTGCTCATGCCAGTGCCTCTGGTTGGAATGCCCTTTACCCACTTGCTCAGTTGGAAAATACTCACTTGTTCTTCAGAATCTTTCACGAGCCTCTGCTTTCTCAATAAAGCCTTTCCCCACCCACAGTCACTCTTGAGTTGTCCAGGACTTGCTCTGGCTGCTTGATCGGGCTTGCGGTATGATGACAGGCCGATGCGACTGGGGCTGCAGACCGGTCCCTTCACCTGCTTCCTCCTCTATACATTGGACAGAAAGATACACATTCACGGGTTTGTTGAAACAGAACTGGGGACCAGAAGTCAGCCGCTCGCCCCTAAGTGGTGGTGGTGAAGCTCAGTGTTGACACCTGTATTTCCTAGCCCCCATGGCAGCTTCACCATCACATGGCAGGTCTTCAACCATGGTGTGTACAGCTGAGATAAATCACCACGTTCTCTGTGGCACTAAAACAGGAGCCCAGTGCAGGAGAATAAGAGGCCAGCCCTGTCTCTTTAATGTCCATTGGCTTGGCCAGGCATGGTGGCTCACGCTTGTAATCCTAGCACTTTGGGAGGCTGAGGCGAGCAGATCGCCTGAGGTCAGGAGTTTGAGATCAACCTGGCCAAAATGGCGAAACCTCGTCTCTACTAAAAATACAAAAATTACCTGGGTGTGGTGTTGCATGCCTGTAAATCCTAGCTACCCAGGAGGCTGAGGCAGGAGAATCGCTGGAACCTGGGAGGCAGAGGCTGCAGTGAGCCGAGATCATGCCACTGCACTCCAGCCTGGGTGACAGAGCAAGTCTCCATCTCAAAAAAAAAAAAAAAAAAAAAAATATATAGATATATATATATATAGAGAGAGAGAGAGAGAGAGAGAGAGATACAGACACACACACACACCCACACACACACACACACACACACACACACACACATCTCCCTTGGCTCCTGTACCCTCCCCCACCCTAGGATCCTGTTGGGACAAACATCTTGGCTCAGTGGGTTGAAAAGGAAAGTCAGAATTCTGAGGCATGAATCGCTGTGCCCACTGACTCACTTCCTCCTCCCTGCCTGCTCTGGACGGACCTAGGCCCTGAGTAAGTCAGGCCCTGAAACCTCCTCCCAGCCCTCATCCCTCATTGCAACTCCCGAAAGCCCCTCACTGCTGACCTCACCCCTGTGGGACCAGTTACTGCTGGTTTGAAACCTGCTTTCAAGTGTCAGCCAAGCTAAGGAGTTAGCTCTCCTAGGGCAGACTGAGGGGAGGCACGTGCCCATTCTTGGGGTCCCACGTCTGATGTCCGGGCAAGGCACCCTTAGGGAGTTTGATCTGGAAGGCAGCAAAAGTCCCCCATCCTCACAATGCCTCTCTCCTTTCCTGCCGGCATCACAGACACGCTCACTATTAGGCAGCCCTCCTATGGGTTTGGGCCTTGCCTCCCGAAAGCTCCTGTTTAAATGCAGGAGCCCTACCTGGCAGAGTACCCCTGGCTGCTCCCCGGCAGGGAGGGGCAGGATGTGACAGCATTGCCCACAGAGACTATGGCTCCGGGGTACAAATGAGTCAGGCAACTATGAAGGTGTTCAGGGGTCAGGAGGGCCAGAGCATGAGGAAGAGCTGGGATAAGGACTGATTTAGTGGGGGCAGGTGGGGTGGGCAGGGGTTCCAGCTGGGCCCGTGGCACCTGCTTCTCTGGATAACTGTTAGCAGGATGGGGGCAATGATGAAGGGGATTTCGTGTCCTGGAGAAACAATCCCCCAGGGCCTTGGCCTTCTCCCCGTGGAGGACCCCTTCCCCACCTTGTCATAGATGTCTGGGATCCCTTTGAGTGGAGGAGTCAGATGGGGCTTGGGGGATGTCAGGGCCACGCCTTCAATGGCAGGACCGCCCTAGGCAGCGTCCCTGGCAGGTGTGGCCCAGAGGCAGAGTGAGAGCCCAGCACACTGCACGGCAGAGAGAAGGGAGGGGAGCCAGATGTAACAGGAGCAGGGCAGGGGGCAGAAACCACGACTCAGCCACGAGGGACATAGGGACGTGCTCAGGGAAACGCTGCTGCCTGCCCGAGTTTACGCTTCAGCTTGCTGGCCTTGGAACTGAGGGGGAGCTGATGGATTCACGCGACAGAATGAGCCGACAGCCTTCGTGGGTCCAAAGCTCCCTCTGATCGGGAGTCAAGGAGATCCATCTGGGGGCTAATGTGGGGTGAAAATGGTAAGGGGCAAGGGGCTGTGGAGATGTAGATAGGCTTGAGGGACATTTAGGGGAGGGGCTGAGCAGGAGCTGGTGGCAGCTGGGATGCAGGGGACATGGGAAGAGGGTAGCAGCAAAGACAGCCAGTAAGGCAACAACAGCACCTCTAGTGCCTGCTAGGTGGAGCTGGCAATTTGCCAAAGCCCGTGAGGTGGGGTTGGAGCTAGACAAGGGACCAGAACCCAGAAGGACCATAGAGTGGTCCACCCCAAACCTATGAACAGAGGACAATTCTTAGAGGCCTTTCCCTGGGGCCTTGGCGTTCATGTTGCTCGTGCCAGCCTGGCTCTGTGTGGTCAGGCTGAGCCCACAGGAAGCTCACCCAAGATCACCCTCCTAATCCCCCATTTCTTTTTTTTTTTTTTTTTTTTTTTGAGACAGACACTCTGTCACCTAGGCTGGAGTGCAGTGGTGCAATCTCAGCTCCCTGCAAACTCGACCTCCTGGGTTCAAGCGATTCTCCTGCTTTGGCCTCCTGAGTAGCTGGGATTATAGGTGCCCACCACCACACCCGGCTGATTTTTGTATTTTTTAGTAGAGGGTTTTTACCATATTGGCCAGGCTGGTCTCAAACTGCTGACCTCAAGTGATTCTCCCACCTTGACCTCCCAAAGTGCTGGGATAACAGGCGCGAGCCACCGCACCTGGCCCTAATCCCGTTTCTATAGGCCCCTCACCACCTGCACCCTGGGCTCTAGCACCTCAGCTCTGCTCTCCCTTCCAGCCCTCTTTTCACTCTAGCTTCTTGGTG
The DNA here is from genome assembly GCA_963574635.1 of Cheracebus regulus. Lineage (NCBI taxonomy): Eukaryota > Metazoa > Chordata > Mammalia > Primates > Pitheciidae > Cheracebus > Cheracebus regulus. The sequence goes on from CAUYQU010078741.1 coordinate 40,755, forward strand.
ACCCTGGCTGCAGCTCCAGGGTTCTCTACTTCATTCATTCCCTGAGAGCCCCTCCCTCCTCTCTGCACCTGCAGATGCCCTGAGAAGGCCTCATGGCACTGCACACCCACTGTCCCTGCCAGTGTGCAATTGTGGCCTGCGTCCTGGCCCCACCCCAGGCCGTGGGGTCCCCCACCGCAATGCACGTTGGGGTGACCTCTAACTGGCCTCTGGTCATCTCTGAGCCTCAGTTTTTTTTTTTGCAAAGAGGTAATAACAGCTATGCCCAACTCTCAGGGCCGAGGGGAGTGTTAACTGAGCCATCCATGGGAAGCACCTGGCATTGGGCCCAGCACACGGTGCCCTTCCCTTCCTTTCCCTTAAAGTCAATCGTCACCTGGCTCCAGGAGGCCATCTTATTCCCTGATCTGACCCCACTCAAAACCCAACCCTGGAGAGCTTGCAGAGCCAAGCCCAAAGCCCAGCTCCCCAGCCCGCAGTTTGAGGTCCTTTGCAAATCACCCTGCTCACCTTTGGCCCTTGTCCTCCACTCTCCACACAGCCCCAGCCTGTGAGGCAGGTCTTCATGCCCCAAACACCTGCTTGCTGCTTTTTCCGGGCCTTTGCTTGGCTGGCCCTATGCCTATCACACTCTAGCTTCTTCTTGCTTGTTGACAGCTCCCCCTCCTTCAAGGCCAACTGAAATTCACCATCTTTCCAGGCTTCCCAAGTCTTAACAGATGCTTTCCAGTTCAGCATAGCTCTGTTTCTCCCTCTGATAGTGCATGCACCACATTAGGTCACCTATTAGCTTTGATGAAGTTGCTTCAGCGCTCTGTGCCTCAGTTTCTCTATCTGTAAAATGGAGTTAATAATTACACCCCAATTGGCTGGGTGCGGTGGCTCATGCCTGTAATCCCAGCACTTTGGGAGGCTGAGGCAGGCGGATCATGAGGTCAAGAGATTGAGACCATCCTGGCCAACATGGTGAAACCCCATCTCTACTAAAAATACAAAATTAGCTGGGCATGGTGGCGCACACCTGTAGTCCCAGCTAGTTGGGAGGCTGAGGCAGGAGAATTGCTTGAACCAGGGAGGTGGAGGTTGCAGTGAGCCGAGATCGCGCCACTGCACTCCAGCCTGGCACCTGGCAATGGACCGAGACTATCTCAAAATAATAATAATAATTACACCCCTATCATAGAACCCTTGTGGAGAGTAAATGAAGACTCACATAGTGCCCATCACATAGTAAAATAAATAGAAAATAAATGTTATTTTCTATTAGGATGATGGCGGCCATGGTGGCAGGGGGTGGCAGTGGCTGTCTCTCTACCAAAAGCCCAGACATCTAGGAAAGCCAGCTCAGACCCTCTTTCTCCATCCTGCCAATGGCTGCTACTACAGTGTTCTGCTTGGACAGAGATTAATGATGTGGTCAAATTGAACCTCCTCTGGTCCGTTGAAACACTCACAATGTCCGCATGCGTCCCCTCAGGTCCCATCACTGGGAGGCATGGGTGTTTCTATGGATACCCAAGAGCTAGCAGAGGCATCGGCACCTGAGGAAGGTGTCCTCATCACAGAGGACCCCAGAAAAGGCTCTACGCAGGGCTCAGACTGAGACTCCAACACAGGGATGGGGGCTGAGGGGGAGGGGACACCTGGGAGACGGGGGGAAATGGGGAGAGGTAGGCAGAGAAAAAGGGATAGTCGGGTTTTTTGTTGTTGTTTGTTTGTTTTTTGCGATGGAGTATCGCTCTGTCACCCAGGCTGGAGTGCAGCAGCAAAATCTCGGCTCACTGCAACTTCCGCCTCCTGGATTCAAGCAATTCTCTTGCCTCAGTCTCCCAAGTAGCTGGGACTACAGGCACCCACCACCACGCCCAGCTAATTTTTGTATTTTTTTAGTAGAGATGAGGTTTCTCCATGTTGGTCAGGATGGTCTCGATCTCCTGACCTCAGGATCCGCCTGCCTCAGCCTCCCAAAGTGCTGGGACTACAGGTGTAAGCCACCGTGCCTGGCTGGGATAGTTGTTTTTCTTGGGAATGTCACTGTGCCACCCCTTCACGTATATTTTACTTGATTCTTCATGACAAGCCTGTGAGATCAGTCACTTTTTCCCCTTTTCCAGAAGAGGAAACAAAGGCTCAGACTGGCAAAGTGACATGCCCAAGGTCATGTGCAGTGTGAGGAGCAGAATCTTCCCCGAGATCTGCTGGGTTGCGAGAGTGGGCCCAGCAAAGAGACAACGGAGGCCGATGATGTGGGAGAATTCCAGCCCAGGCCAGCTGCCCACTCAGCCAGGGAGGGACACTGTGGGCGTGGCGGAAACAGCCACCAGAAGCCAGGGGCGTGCGGCAAACAACGGTGCCAGGAAATGAACTGACCCAGGCCCTTCCGCCCGGCCCGCCCTGCGCCCCTGGCTGCCTGCCGCCTCTCATTCCCGATGCTCCCTCCAAGGGAATGGAGAAAGCTAGGCTGAGGCCCCAGGGATGGCCCTGCATGGGGAGGAACCAGGAGGGTCCTGAAGGCCAGGAGTGGCTCTGCCAGGCCTAACCCCCCTTCCCTGGAGGAAGGAGACAGGCCAGGGTCCCAGGGGTCTTGCCCTGTTTGCCTCAGTCTGAGCTCAGATTGGAGCCTGAATCAGAGGAGATACTCGAGTGATGTGTTGCATGGGGACCCCAGCACAGTGTCAAAACTGCCTGGCAGAAGGGGCAGAGACCTGGGTCCTGATGAGGCCTCTGTCCCTACCCTGTGACCCTGGAGGAGTTGCAGAAACCTCCCCACCCACCATGTCAGGTCATTGTGGAATGGATTCCACTACTTGGGTCCCTTCCAAGTCTGACAATGCAGTTTTATTCATTCTTTTACTTGCTCACTTGTTATTTCAGTGGAATACAGGGTGAAGCTCAGTAAATAGACTAGTACAAATAAAGTGAACAGAGTTGCAGTGATAAGCAAAGACTGATAGGACAGTAGTGACTTGTTAAAAGCAGGGACTCTCAAGCCAGATTGCCTGGGTTCAAGTTCTTCTCCCATCACTTGCTAATTGCATAAACATGGGCAAGTTACTTGACCACCCTGAGCACCGATTTCTTCATCTGTAGAATGGGTATAAAGGAGGATATTCCTCATAGGGTCACTGCAAGAATTAAATGAGATAACACAAATAATATTCTTAGAAGAAATCTCAGGTGCATGTTGAGCACTCAATAAATGTTGGTTATTATTAAATGAACTGACCCGGGCCCTTCCGCCCGGCCCGCCCTCACCCCTGGCTGCCTGCCACCTCTCGTTCCTGATGCTCCCTCCAAGGGAATGGAGAAAGCTAGGCTGAGGCCACAGGGATGGCCTTACATAGGGAGGAACCGGGAAGAAGGAATTTCAGCAGGCAAAGTTGTGTGCGTGAGGTGGGGGTGACCATCAGAACAGCACATTAAGGCACGGAGACAGGAAAACCCAGTGCAAGTCTAGAGAACAGTAAGAGGCCAGTCTAGAGAAACTGGGAAAAGGCAGGTAGGGAGCAGATGGTGAGATGCCTGTGCCAGGACCTCATCAACATTTTCCTGTTAGCATTTCCTGGAGCACCAGAGTCCCATAAGATACTATGGGATGTTTTGTAAAGATACAAGGAGGATATCAATAAGCCAGAGAATGAGGTGGACCCTAACCTCAGGCCACATACCAAAGTTAACGCAAAATGGATCAAAGCCCTAAATATAAGTGCTAAATCTATAAAATTCTTTTGTTTTTTTATTTGAGATGGAGTCTTGCTCTGTTGCCCAGTCTGGAGTGTGGTGGCACCATCTCAGCTCACCACAACCCCCTCCCAGGTTCATGCGATTCTCTTGCCTCAGCCTCCTGAGTAGCTAGGATTACATGGGCACGCCACCATACCCAGCTAATGTGTGTATTTTCAGTAGGGGTTTCCCCAAGTTGGCCAGGCTGGTCTTGAACTACTGACTTCAAGTGATCCTCCCACCTCAGCCTCCCAAAGTGCTGAGATTTCAGGCATGAGCCACCGTGCCAGGCCCTAAACCTATAAAATTCTTAGAAGAAAAAAATGGAGTAAATCTTTGTGATCTTGGATTTGGCAATGGCTTCTTAGCTATAATACCAAAAGTACAAGGAACAAAAGAAAAAGATAGATAAACTGAACTCTATCAAAATGGACACCCACAGATGGAGTAAAATATTTGTAAGATCAGTGATTTGTATCTAGCATATATACTCTTATAACTCAGTAATAGAAAGACGGCCCAATTTAAAAGTGGTCAAAGGATCTGAATAGACCAATCTTTCTCCAGAGAAGATACAGAAATTGCCAATAGGCACATTAAAAAATGTTCAACACCATTAGTCATCAGGGAAATGCAAAACAAAACTATAAGAAGATACAACTTCATACTCACAAGGATGGTTAGAACCAAAAAATTAGATAAAAGGTGTTAGCAATGGCCAGGTGTGGTGACTCCCGCCTGTAATCCCAGCAATTGGTGAGGCTGAGGTGGGCGGATCACCTGAGGCCGGGAGTTCAAGACCAGCCTGGCTAACATGGCAAAACCCCATCTCTACTGAAAATACAAAAATTAGCTGGGTGTGGCGGCGCTTGCCTGTAGTCCGAGCTACTTGGAAGGTTGAGGCAGGGGAATCGCTTGAACCCAGCAGTGAAGGTTGCAGTGAGCCAACATTGTGCCACCGCATTCCAGCCTGGGTGACAGAGTGAGACTCCATCTCAAAAAATAAAAATAAAAAAAAAGGTGTTAGTGAAGATGTGGAGAAATTGGAACCCTCGTAGAATGGTGCAATTCCTTCAAAACATAGTCTGGCATTTCCTCAAATGGTTATCATCTGACCCAGCAATTTCACTCATAGTTATATACACAAGAAAAATGAAAACGTGTCCACACTAAAACCAGTACATGAGGGCTGGGTGCAGTGGCTCATGCCTGTAATCCCAGCACTTTGAGAGGCCGAGGCAGGTGGATCACCTGAGGTCAGGGGTTCGAAACCAGACTGACCAACACGGTCAGAGCCCTGTCTCTACTAAAAATATAAAAATTAACTGGATGTGGTGGCACACACCTGTAATTGCAGTTACTCAGGAGGCTGAGGCAGGAGACACTGGAACCTGGAACCTGGGAGGCAGAGGTTACCTTGAGCTGAGACTGCACCGCTGCACTCCAGCCTGGGTGATAGAGTGAGACTACATCTAAAAACACAACAACAAAAGTCCTGTACATGAATGAACACAGCAACATTGTTTATAATAGCCCTCAAGGGGAACAACCTCAGTATCTATCAAATGATGGAGGGATAAGTAGCATGTGGCTCAGCACATTGACACACGCTACAATATGAATGAATCTTCAAAACATGATGCCAAGTTTGAGAAGCCAGGTCCAAAAGGCCACATATAGTATGACTTCATTTATATAAACTCTTCAGAACAGGCAAATACGGAGACAGAAAGCAGCTTAGTAGTTGCCTAGGGTTGAGAGCAGGGAAAGGAGGGTACTGATTCTGGGGTGATAGCTAAAGTGCATGGGGTTTCTTTTCGGGGTAATGAAAATGTTCTAAAATTGATTGTAATGATAGTTGTACATACCTGTGAATATTCTAAAATCTATCAGATTGTGCACTTTATTTTTGTTTGAGACAGAGTCTCACTCTGTCACCAGGCTGGAGTGCAATGGTATGATCATAGCTCACTTCAGCCTCCAACTCCCAGGCTCAAGCGATCCTCCTGCCTCCTGAGTAGCTGGGCCTGTAGTTCTGTGCCACCAAGCTTGCTCAAGGAAATCAGAGAGGACACAAATGGAAAAACATTTCATGCTTATGGATGAGAAGAATCAATATCATGAAAATGGCCATACCGTGAAAGTAATTTATAGATTTAATGCTATTCCATCAAACTACCATTGACATTCTTCACAGAATCAGAAAAAAGGATTTTAAAATTCATATGGAACCAAAAAAGAGTTTATAGAGCCAAGATAATCCTAAGCAAAAAGAACAAAGCTGGAGGCATCATGCTATCCTACATCAAACAAGGCTACAGTAACCAAAACAGCATGGTACTCGTATAAAAACAGACACGTAGGACAATGGAGCAGAATAGAGAACTCAGAAATAAGACCACATATTTACAACCATCTGATCTTTGACAAACCTGACAAAAACAAAAGATTTTCTTTTCTTTTCCTTTTTTTTTTTTTTGAGATGGAGTCTTGCTCTGTCACCCAGGCTGGAGTGCAGTGGCAAGATCTTAGCTCACTGTAACCTCCGCCTTCTGGGTTCAAGCAATTCTCCTGCCTCAGCCTCTTATGTAGCTGGGATTACAGGCACCCACCACCATACCCAGTTAATTTTTGTATTTTTAGTAGAGATGGGGTTTCACCATGTTGGCCAGGCTGGCCTCGAACTCCTGACCTCAGGTGATCCACCCACCTCAGCCTCCCAAAGTGCTGGGATTACAGGCATGAGCCACTTCGCCTGACCATTTGGGTTAAAGACTTAAACGTAAAACCCAAAACTGTAAAAACCTTAGAGGGGCTCCTTTTTCTGACAGCTGCCAGGGGAGCTCTGCACACCATGCCACGTCCTGCCCGTCTGTCCCCAAGGGTCATCGCCCGCCACAGCTGCGCCATGACCACCCAGCAGATCATCCTCTAGGGCCTGGGCCCACGGGGCTTCCACCTCGTGGGCGGCAAGGCCTTTGAACAGCCTCTCGCCATTTTCTGGGTCACTCCTGGAAGCAAGTTGGCTCTAGCTAATTTCTGTATCAGGGATGTAATCGCGGCCATTGATTCGGAAAATACCAGCAATATGACGTGCTTGGAAGCTCAGAACAGAATCAAAGGCTGCACAGACTACATGACTCTCACTTAGCCAGATCCAAACATAAAGTCTGGTCTCCTCTGGTGACGGGGGATGGGAAGTGCATCTATGCAAGATGAATTTAGCCTCTGAACCCCAGAGGTCTTGCACATAGGAAGCCTCCACAACCAAAGTGCTATGCCCTTTACCGCCTAGCCCGCCTCCAGCACTACCGCCAGGGTCATCATAAACTAGTACAACAACCCAGCTGGCCTCTACTCTTCCAAAAGTATCTCCAACTTCAACAACACCCTGGAGTCAAAGACTGCTGCTGCCAGCAAGGTGGAGGCGAACAGCAGACCCTTAGATCATGCTCAGCCTCCAAGCAGCCTTGTCATCAACAAAGAATCTGAAGTTTACAAGATGCTTCAGGAGAAACAGCAGTTGAATGAGTCCCTGAAACAGTCCACATCTTTCTTGGTTTTGCAGGAAAGCCTGGAATCTGAATAAAAAGGGGATCCCAACAAGCCCCAGGATTCAGAAGGGTTAAAGCTCCTGTCACTAAAGTGGCGTCGATTGGAAATGCTCAGAAGTTGCCTATCGTGTGACAAATGTGGCACTGGGATTGTCGTGTGTTTGTGAAGCTTCAGGACCGTCACTGCTACCCTGAATGTTACGTATGCACTGACTGTGGCACCAACCTGAAACAGAAGGGCCATTTCTTTGTGGAGGATCACATTTACCCTGAGAAGCATGCCTGGGATTGAGTCACACCACCCGAGGGCTAGGAAGTGGTCACCGTGTTCCCCAAGTGATCCAGCATATCAGACCACTGTTCTCCAGCCGGCCTCTGCTGCAGCTTTTTCTCTGTGTTCTGGCCCTCTCCTCTGTGGAAGGTTCTCCACTTACTTTGGTTTTCCCCCTGCTCGTGAAACGCTGAGTCCCCTGCCTTGGTTAATTGACTCACACCAGCTGTGGGATGCCGGCTTTTACAATGAAAGGAAAACTGTTTCATTCAGTGTCCCCTTGCCAGCAACACCGTGTCCCCACCTCCCCTCTATTCTTCTCTGCTGCATTTGGACATCAGCCAAATTTGAACCCAATCAAATATAATGTATCTGACATTGATTTTGTTTTTACTCAATAAACTTATAGACTCAAAAAAAAAAAAAAAAAGAAACAACCTTAGGAGAAAATTTAGACAATGCCATTTAGGACACAGACGGGTGAAGATTTCATGACAAAAACATCAAAAGCAATTGCAACAAAAGCAAAAATTGGCAAATGGGATCTAATTGAACTCAAGAGCTTCTGCACAGCAAAATAAACTATCATCAGACCAAACCGACAACCTACAGAATGGGGAAAATTTTTGCAACCTCTCCATCAGAGAGAGGTCTAATATCCAGAGTCTGCAAGGAACTTAAACAAATTTATAGGAAAAAAACAAACAACCTCATTAAAAAGTGTACAAAGGGCACGAACAGACACTTCTCAAAAGAAGTCATTTATGCAGCCAACAAACAAAAAAAGCTCGACACCGCTGATCATTAGAGAAATGCAAAACAAAACCACAGTGAGATACTAACTCATGCTAGGCAGAATGACAATTATTAAAAAGTCAAGAAACAACGGATGCTGGTGAGGCCGCAAAGAGATACGAACTTTTACACTGTGGGTGGGAATGTAAATTAGTTCAATCATTGTGGAAGACAGTGGTGCGATTCCTCGAAGACCTAGAACCAGAAATATCATTTGACCCAATAATCCCATTACTGGGTATATACCCAAAGGAATATAAATCATTCTATTATAAAGATACATGTACACATATGCTCACTGCAGCACTATTCACAATAGCAAAGACATGGAATCAACCCAAATGCCCATCAATGATAGACTGGATAAAGAAAATGTGGTACATATATACCATGGAATATTATGCAGCCACGAAAAGGAATGAGATCATGTCCTTTGCAGGGACATGGATGGAGCTGGAAGCCATTATTCTCAGCAAACTAACGCTGGAACAGGAAACCAAACACTGAATGTTCTCACTCATAAGTGGGAGCTGAACGATGAGAACACACGGACACAAAAAGGGAGACAACACATACTGGGGCTTGACAGGGGAGAGGGTGAGGGGAGGGAGAGCATCAGGAAAGATAACTAATGCATGCTGGGCTTAATACTTAGTTGATGGGTTGATACGTGCAGCAAATCACCATGAGCACATGTTTACCTGTGTAACAAACCTGCACATGTACCTCGGAGCTTAAAATAAAACTAAATACTTTTTTTCTTTTTTTTTGTAGAAACAGCATCTCATTATTTTGCCCAGGCTGGTCACAAGTGATTCTTCTGCCTTGGCCTCTCAAAGTGCTAGGCTTACTGGTGTGAGCCACCATGCCTGGCCAAACTGTACACTTTAAATGAATGACTTATATGATATGTGAATTATATTTCCATAAGGCTGTACAAAATAAACACAAGCAAGGGGTGTGAATCTATCATCAAACGAGTTTGGGAAATGCTAAGGAGAGGGTTGTTGCTAGGTGTTACCACATGACTGTAGCCCGTGCCTGTAGTCCCAGCCGCTTAGGAGGCTGTGGCAGGAGGATCCCTTGAGCCCAGGAGTTTGAATCCAGCGTCATGTTAGCGATACAAGGAGACCCTGTCTATAAACAAGAAAACAAAGAGGGCATTGTTTGCTTTGGGATTTCTCTGAGACTTGCAATGCTAATGTGCATTGGCAAAGTCCTGGAGTAGGTTAGGGTACACGTCATTTTCCAAAACTTTGACCCTGGTTCAACCGAGGAACCATCTTCGGAGGAACCACTCCTAACCTCTCACAAAACGCTTTAACAGAGCACAACTTAGCAAGCTTGGCTGCAAGCAGTGGGGAGCCATTGAAGGTTCAAGCAGGGAAAGGCCTGGTAGAGCTGCACCGAGAGGCAAGCCAGGCTGTGGCAGGAACATAAAAGCAGGAGGACAGCCTAGTGGCTTTGTGCCAGTGAGGTCGTTAAAAAGGATCTGAATAGACATTTCTCCAAAGAAGATATACAAATGGCCAATAGGCATACAAAAAGATGCTCAATATCATTAGTCATCAAGGAAATGCAGTTCAAACCATGCTGAGATACACTTCACACCCACCAGGTGTGGAGGCAGGCGTGGCAGGGCTTCGAACACTGTTCAGAGGAGACTACGCTGCTATTTCTCGCCTCAGCTCTAGGAAGGGGAGCTTCTTCTCTCCCTGCACTCCCTGACCCGAGTCTTAGGAATTCCCAGATCCTCCCTGATCCATCCTGGAGCCCCTGACGGCTTCATTGCTTCCGGAGAGGACGCTGGGGGCCCTCGTCCACCCCAGCTGTGTTTATCTCCCTCTTCCTGGAAGTGGAATGGGCACCAGACTGGCCAGGCTAGTGGGTGTGGGAGGAAGGCACTGGATCTGGGGGCCTACGATAACCCTGGTGGCGGGGGCAACAGTGGGTGAAGCAGGTTGGCCCCATCAGGGCCAGTCGGGCTGGAGCAGAGTGTCTTGTCCCGTCCCAAGTTGCTTTCTTCTAGAACAGCTCTCTTTCTCCCAAGCCATGAGAAACACGCCTGGAGCGTGGAGCTGAGGGAACTTGGAGAAGGAAAACTGGCCTTTAAGTCTTTTTTTTGTTTGTTTGAGACGGAGTCTCACTCTGTCATCAGGCTGGAGTGTAGTGGTGCAATCTCGGCTCACTGCAATCTCTGCCTCCTGAGTTCAAGCAATTCTCCTGCCTCAGCCTCTCGAGTAGCTGGGATTACAGGTTCTCGCCACCACGCCCGGCTAAGGTTTTGTATTTTAGTAGAGGCGGAGTTTCACCATATTGGCCAGGTTGATCTCGATCTCCTGACGTTATGATCCACCCGCCTCGACCTCTCAAAGTGCTGGGATTATAGCTGTGAGCCACTGCGCCCAGCCTAGCCTTTAAGTCTTAAAAGTCTTAGTCATACTAGTTACCATTTATTGAGTATTTACCACATATTCTACCTTGTGCTAAGCACTTTGCATGCATATCTCATCCTATGCTTAAAAAAATCCTCGTTTCCCCATTTGACAGATGAGGAAAATGAACCTTAGAGGATTTCAATAGCTTGCTCAGTATTACCCAAGGAAGTGGGCCAAAGGAGTCTCATGAAACTAGATTAGAAATTGAGTTCTGGACAAGCAAGGAAGATTGGAAAAGCACATACAGCTGCCTTCTTCCAGCTCTCCTGCTCCGCAGCCCAGCCCAGCGCAGTCCCTCATCCACAGCCTCTCCCAGGGCCCTAGGAGTGGAGCCTCTCCCAGGGCCCTAGGGAACACCCTGAGATGACCTCAAAATTCCCAGCTGCCTGGTATGCTAAGTGTTCAGAGACTTCCTTCAAAAGACTTCCTGGTCTTGATGTGAGGCCGCAGGAGAGGAGCAAATGTCAGGAAAGGTGGAGAGGCTAGGCCTGCTCCAGGCTTCTACTAGGGCAGGGAATGGGACTCCAAGGAGTTTAGGGATATCCACCAGGATTGAGCCCTTGGACAGGGTGACAGCAGGCAGAAGCTCTCCAGGAGGGGGTGCATCAGGGTGGCGTGAGGAGCACCGTTAACTTCCCAAAGGGCAGACCCATTCATTGCCATCCCAGAGCCATGGAAGAGGGTCCTGGAAGGGCAGAAGCTACATTTCAGAAAGAACATTCATTAACAAGGGATTCTGTGCCTGAGAGGGAAGGCTCGGGGTGTCCAGGCTGGAGGAGATGCTGGCTGGGCTGGAGGCAGGGGGATGGCTGAGAGGGTACAGCCCCTGCGAGACGAAGACGGTTCTCCTGTCTGTGGCCAAACCCAGTCAAGGACCCTGCAGTCTGGACCCCTAGGTCCTTGATGTTGTCTCAGCTCGGAGGCAGAGGGCTGGACACAGTGGCCCCCTCTTGTAAGTCTTCTGGGTTGCAGGAGAGAGTTGGCTGGGGAGAAGGAGCATCATTAATACCCCCAAATATTTACAGTGTTCCTAGTGCTTGGCCTGCAGCCAAGGCCCTTGGTCGGGCCCCGTGCTGTGTCCATTATTCATGTCTCACTCAGGCAAGCAGGCCTTGGACACAGGGAGGGGAGGCCAGAGGAGGCAGGAACCTGGCTCGTCCTGCCTGGGGGAGGTGGCGCAGGAGAACAGGAGCCCACTGCCTGCCTCGATCCTCCCCCAGCCCACCCGCCTGCCAGGAATCTGGCTGCACCCTAGATGCTCATGGCCTGCTCCCCAAGGAGAGGCAGAGAATCGAGGGCCAGGAGTAGTCTTTCTTGTCTTGCTCTTCCAGGCTCCCAAGATAGGGGTGGGGGCAGTCTCTCTCGTCTCCCTGGCTCAGATTATCCAGCCCCCGAGAATGGGGGCTCTCCCAGGGCCGGACTGGGTCAGACAAGCTGCTGCCTGCCTTACATCCTGGGCGGAAAGCGGTCCCTAGAGGCAGAGCCGACCGGAAAAAATACTCAAGGAGCTTGACAGGAGTAGGGACACTGCCCTGGGCCCGCCGGCCACTTCCCAGCGCACGTGGCCACATCCCACATCCAAACTACTGGAGGGTCCGGGGAGGCTGCGGTAGGCCCCCGACAATCAGCCCTGTTTGCCCCTCCCAAGCTGGGCAGCCGGGCCCCACTCCAGGCCCTGCCTGTGTCCCTCTTGGAGTCTCCCCTGCTCCACCTGCTCTGCCTCCGTGATCCACCTCCTGCTCCTATTCCTATCCCCCTCTCTCTCTGTCCCTCTCTCTCTTCATCTCTCCTGTCTGCACAGACAGGCTGGGACAGGAATCCAGGTGCCACTTGCTCAAAAGAGGTTTGGTGGGAGGAGGGGAACCAGGCCAGGTGAAGCAGCGGCCGATGTCCTTGGCGTGTCAAGGGCCGAGACCCTCAGCCTTCCCTGTCCTTTTCAGGACCCCACCCCTGCCCTGGGAGGTTTGGGGTGGAAACATAGGAACGGTCTCCCTCTCCCCCTGGATGAGGCTTAAGGAGATAAAGCTGGATTTCAACGACGCCTCTCCTGAGTGGGTAATCACCTGCTCCCTGGCCCCATCAGCTTCTGAGGACAGTGGGGGAGCGGTCTCATCTGCCCCCCGGGGAGCCCTCATTCTGTGTCCTGGTCAGTCCGGGAGGGGCTGTCAGCCTGCGAGACTCTAGGCACCTGGGGCGAAGGACGGGATCTACCCACTCACCACCTCTCCTCCCCGACAGGACTTTCCAGGCTGGGACTGGACCACAGGGGAGGGTGGGAGCAGGGAGGCAGGAGGGGTCCCCAATTCCTGCCCATCCAGGATGGGGCAACTGGCTGGTCCTTCCACACCTTTTGCAAGTCCTAAGCTGGGGCAGCGAGGACAGGTCCTCCCTGGCTTCAGGGCTTTGGAGGGCAGTGGGGCCTTCATGGGAGCTCTAAACACCCTTGCTCAGCCCCAGCTCTCCTTTTCCTCCCCCAACTTCTGAAGATCTCCCTGGCTCCTGCTTTCTCCACCCTCCCTCCCTCAGGAAGTCTAGGAGGCAGCAGGCGGGGGAGCCGATACTGTGGGCCAGGGAGATGAGCGGGGAGAAGTTTACCCACGGCTCTCATTTGCCTCTCACCACTTGGAGACTGCAGAGACTCTGAAGCCTTGGCTCGGGCCCCTCACCTGTCACGGAGCTTTCCCAAGGGGAGCTTGGGCTGGCCAGGGGTGCACGGGGCTCCTCTCTAGTTGGCCAGGGTGCTGGTGAGCAGCTACCCTGCACCAAGTCCACATGGGGCTCCCTGGAGGAGAGCTCGAGGAGCCCATCCACCCCTGCCACTCAGACACCAGTCAGTGCTGGGGGAGACAGGCAGAGCAGGGCCCCACTCAGGCTGGGCGACAGGACTCAGTATGGTCTGAGTGCTGGGGGGTGAGGAATGGGGATGAGGAAGGAGACAGCCTCTTTGATGATGACATCTGGGAAGGCTGCCTAGAGGAGGTGGCATTTGGAGATAAGCCTTGATGAGGAGGTTTCCATCAAGCAGTCCCATCTCTCTTAGGGACTATGTTCACCACTGTTCACCCCTCAACCCCCACACCAACCTGGAGCTTCCTCCACCACCAGGAGCAAAGCAGCTCCTGGCACTCCTGCCAGCTTCCCAGGGTGCTGGCCTCTTCTCCCCCACCCCATGACCTCCCAGCTATGCACCTGTGGGTATGTGGTGGGGCCTCTCCAAGCCTCCTCTGTGCACGGCAGACACTAAAGCACCACCTCCTGTGGTTTTCCTGCTGGTGGACTGCGGTCATGCTGGCGACAGCTCAGTCAGAGGTGAGCCCCAGGCTGATTAAAGGCTTCAGAATCTTTGTAGCCTCCAAATAGTGAGAGGCAGATGATATTATGGGTAAACCTCTTCCTCCCCCCTCGCCTCCCTGGCCTGTGGTATCAGCTGCCCCTTGACTGGTTGCAATCAGTAGGCCACTTGTTCCTGGCTGCTCAGTGCCAGTTGATTCTTTCCTTGGGGACTGGGACCTCCCTGGAATCCCTTGCTTCTTTGGGGGTCAGAATCCTTCCATCCTAGTACAGGTCCGGGAGGGGAATGGGTGGGGTGGGGAGAGGGCTCCTTCAAGCCTCCAGATGTTAGGGAGGAGAATCGCTGTCACCGCGGCTGTGTTCATGTCTGGCCAGCGGGACTGACCTTCTACAGCCCTGAGCTAGTGTGGGTGGAAGCTTGTAGAAAAGTGGCTGGGCTGGGTTGGACCTAAACCACATCTACATTTCCCCTGCCGCTTTTATGTGAAAACCAAGGCTCTGTCACCTGGGAACCTGAATCCACCAAGCCTTCAGGCTCTCCTTCAACTCTCACATTTAGAAGACATACCCAGGCCAGGCGCAGGAGCTCTCGCCTGTAATCCCGGCACTTTGGGAGGCAGAGGTGGGAAGATCACTTGAGGTCAGGAGTTCGAGACCAGCCTGGCCAACATAGCGAAACCGTCTCTACTAAAAATACAAAAATTAGCCAGGTGTGGTGGCACACATCTGCAGTCCTGGCTACTAGAGAGGCTGAGGCAGGAGAATTGCTTAAACAAGGGAGACAGAGTTGCAGTGAGCCAAGATCATGCCACAGCACTTCAGCCTGGGTGACAGAGTGCCAGCGTGCCCCCATCTCAAACACACAAACACACCAACACTCTCTCTCTCTCCCCCCCCCCCCCCGCACGCCCGCGGGCGGCTTGAGTGTTGCCCTCACCCCGGCCTCCATGAGCTACCCTCTGCCTCTCACCTGTGGGCTATTCGCTCTGAACAGTCAGCCCAGGTGTGGAATGCAGCCCCCCTTTCCTTTAATTCCTCCCTAAATATTCTTCACCCAAGGCAGTGAGGGTGGGGAATGATTCCTGAAGGATGGGAAGATGGAGGAGGAAGGGGCCTGCTTTCCCACCCATTACTGAATACTCAACTCCAAGGCTGTGTTTCCACCTTGCTCTGGTTGCCTACCACCTTATTTTCTTGGGTTTCAGTCTCTCTGTGTCTCTGCCTGTCTCTCTGTCTCTTTCTCTCTCTCTCTTTCTCCACATCTATCCTAGGGAATTCTCTCCTGAGGGGTCTCCTGAAACCCAGAGTTCTCCCAGACTATTAGCTAGATCCTCTCTCTCTTTCTCTCTCTCTCTCTCTCTTTCACATCCCAAGAGAGCCCAGCATGGTATTTCCTAGTTCTGTTGCCAGCTTTTGCAATAATGTGTGTGTGTGTATGCATGTGTGTGTGTGTGTGTGTATGTGTGTGTGTTTCTATTCCACACAGTTGGGGAAAATGAACCCAGAAGAGAAGGTCACTTGCCCAGGACCTTAGAGAGTGAGGAATGAAGAAGGAATAAGAATCTAAGACTTTTAACTTTCTGTGTAAGAACTGTGTGACTCTGGGCAAGTTAATGCGTCTCTCTGGGCCACGATTTGATTTGATTTGATTTTAATGGAAATCTTTTATTGAAGTGTAATGCACATAGAAAAATGGATGGATTTTCACCAAATGGATACGCCTGTGTAGTCCAAACCCAGGTTAAGAAATGTAATATTTCCAGCATCCCCCAAGCCCTCTTGTACCTCCTCCCAATTTCTTCCTTCCTGGAAGGCAGCAATCATCTTGACCTCTACCACCATAGGTTAGTTTTGCTGGTTCTTGAACTTTTGATCAGCAGAACCATAGAATATGTGTTCTGTTGTGTCCAGCAGTTTTGGCTCAACATGAAGCCTATGACATTGGCCCATCTTGTTTCTTGTAGTTACAGTTTGTTCCTTCATGTTGCTGGACACCCTCATACGAATACACCGCCATTTATTTATTCATTCTACCGCTGATGGACATCTGGAGTTTCTCAGTTTCGGGCTGTTGACGATACTGCTGTGGTGAACATTCTTGTGCATGTTTTTCTGGGGCACGATGAATACTTTTCTGCTGGATGCATGCCCAGATATGGAATTGCTGGTCATAGAGGCTGCATATGCTCAGCTTTAGTTGATACCATTGTGAAGTTTTTCAGAGTGGTTGTGCCAAGCCACACTCCCACTGGCTAGTACAAGAGTGTTACTTGCTACACACCCCGGCCAGTCTTCAGAAGTCAGTCTTTTTCATTTTAGCTCAGTGTACCTTTTGCATTTCCCTAGTAACTTATGATATTGAGCACCTTTCCATGCGGTTCCAGGGCATTTGGAAAGGCTTGTGGGGGCAGGCTCCTTCAGGTACCCTACCCATTTCTACTGAGTTAGCTGTCTCTTTCCTATTGATCTGTTAGTGTTCTTTATATGCTCTAGATACAAGCCTTTTGTGGCGCAAATTTCTTCTCCAACTCTGAAGCTTTCCTTTTCACTTTCTTTCTTTTTTTTTTGAGACAGAGTTTCGCTCTTGTTGCCCAGGCTGGAGTGCAATGGCGTGATCTAAGCTCACTGAAACCTCCGCCTCCCAGGTTCAAGGAGGTCCTGCCTTAGCCTCCCAAGCAGCTGGGATTACAGGCATGTGCCACCACGCCCAGCTAATTTTGTATTTTTAGTAGAGACAAGGTTTCACCATGTTGATCAGTCTGGTCTCAAACTCCTCACCTAGTGATCCACCCAACTTGGCCTCCCAAAGTGTTGGGATTACAGGCGTGAGCCACCATGACCCGCTGAAGTTCTAGTTTTCATGGAGAATAATTTATCAAGTTTTTTTCTTTATAGCTAGAACTTTTTGTATCCTATTTAGGAAATTTAGCTACCCAGGAGGCTGAGGCAGAAGAATCCCTTTAGCCCAGGCGTTTGAGGCCAGCCTGGGCAACATGGTAAAATCAAGTCTCTACAAAAAAAAAAAAAAAAAAATTAGCTAGGTGTAGTAGCATGTGGATATAGACCCAGCTACCCAGGAGGCTGAGGCAGGAAGATCGCTTGAGCCCAGGAGTTTGAGACCAACCTGTACAATGTGGTGAAACACAGTCTCTACAAAAAAAATACAAAAATTAGCCCAGCGTGGTGGCATGTGGCTACAGTCTCAGCTACTCAGGAGGCTGAGGTGGAGGTGGATGGATTGCTTGAGCCTGGGAGGTTGACACTGCAGTGAGGTAGGATCACACTACTGCACTCCAGCCTGGGTAACAGAGCGAGACCCTGTCTCAAAAAACAAACAAACAACAACAAAAAAAAACTTTGCCCACCCAAGGTCATGAAGATACTGTTTTTTTTTTCTAGTTGCTTTACCTTTTACATTTAGATCTATAATCCGTCTAGAATTTTATGTTTGTTTATGATGTGACATAGGGAACAAGATACCTTTTTTCCACATGAATATCCAATTGCCCGCACCATTTATTGGAAAGAGCATTCCAGGCTGGGGTGGCTCTCGCTATAATCTCAGCACTTCGGGAGGCTGAGGTGGACAGATCACCTGAGGTTGGGAATTCAAGACCAGACTGACCAACATGGAGAAACCCCATCTCTACCGAAATTGGCTGGGCGTAATGGAGCATGCCTGTAATCCCAGCTACTTGGGAGGCTGAGGCAGGAGAATTGCTTGAACCCAGGAGGTGGAGGTTGTGGCGAGCCAAGATCACACCATTGCACTCCAGCCTGAGCAAGAAGAGCAAAACTCCATCTCAAAAAAAAAAAAAAAAAAAAAAAAAAAAAAAAAAAAATAATAAAAAACTATGAGAGCTTTATGCAATTCTGAGAAGGAGGATAGCAGAGGAGTATATTTCCCCCTTCTTATCATTAAGTTGTCAAAATCTATCCAGGATCAGAAATAGAAAAGAGAGGCCTAATTCATTCCTTCCAGCTGCTGTGGAGTATCCCAGCAGGTG
>CAUYQU010078744.1:0-47553 GCA_963574635.1 Cheracebus regulus
CACATATGTTCATTGCAGCCCTTTGTACAATAGCAAAGACCTGGAACCAACCCAAATGCCCATCAGTGATAGAATGGACAAAGAAAATGTGGTACATATACACCATGGAATACTATGCCACCATAAAAAACGTTGAGTTTGTGTCCCTTGTAGGGACTTGGATGAATCTCGAAACCATCATTCTCAGCAATCTCACACAAGAACAGAAAGCCAGACACCACATGTTCTCATTCATAGGTGGGTGTTGAACAATGAGAACATGTGGACTCAGGGAGAGGAGCATCACACACTGGGGACAGTTGCAGGGGGTAGGGGAGAGACAGCGGGCGGTGGGGAGGGTGGGGAGGGATAACATGGGGAGAAATGCCAGATATAGTATTCACCTAAAGTAAATTTAAAATAAAATAACAGCAAAGTATACGAGAGGATGCGAGTAGGTTATATGCAAATACTATACCATTTTGTGCAAAGGAGCTTGAGCATCCATGGATTTTGATATCCATGGAAGGTCTGGAAACCAATCATGGCTACCAAATAACAACTGTTGTATACACTTAAAATATATTATAGTATATATAAAGTAGCATAAAGGATGGGAAGGAAAAATTAGAAATATATGACTGTAATATTCAAATATTATACTTGAAATGGTAAAGTATTAGGTGGACTGTGATTAATTAAATTTGTATATTGTAAACCCTATGGCAATCTCTAAAAAGATTATTAAAATGTATAAGCCAATAGTGGAAATAGAATTATAAGAATATTCAATTCAAAGGAAGACATTATAAGAGAAATAATTTTTAAAAATAGAAATGAGTAGTCCATTTTGTTACAAATATATTAATAATTGCATTAAATATAAATGGTCTAAACACAGCAATTAAAAGAGATTGTCAAATTGGATTAAAAAGCAAGACCCAAAACTATACAGTGTCTATAAGAAACTGCCTTTAAATTAAATTATATGTTAAATATAAAAGATGAAAATATATACACATATAATATAAAAACCTCTAGTCATAATAAGTGACCATATTAATATCAAACAAAGTAGACTTCAAAGAATTTTAGGAGAGATAAGGAAGATGATTACATGATGTTAAAAAGGCTCACTTCACCACAAAGACATAATGATTCTATATGTGTATGTGCCTAACAAGGAGTTTCAAATGACATGAAGTATAAACTTATAAAATGAGGAGAAATAGACAAATTCACAATTTTAGTTGGAGACTTTAAGATCGTTTTTACAATAATTGATAGAACAAGTAGGAAGGAAATTATTAATAAGAATACAGAAGACCTGGACAACACTATCAAATAAGTACCTGAAAAGATGCTCAACATAGGAAAATGCTGATTAGGAAAATGGAGATTAAAAGTACAAGGAGCTACCACTACACAGCTATTTCAATGGCTACCGGTTTTGTTTGTTTGTTTTACAATAACTGGGAGGCATGGTGGCTCATGCCTGTAATTCCAGCACTTTGGGAGGCTGAGGCAGGCAGATTGCTTGAGCCCAGGAGTTCAAGACCAGCCTGGGCAACATAGCAAAACCCCATCTCTACAAAAAGTAAAAAAATTAGCTGAGCATGGTGGCGGATGCCTGCAGTCCCAGCTTCTCAGGAGACTGAGGTGAGAGGCTCATCTGAGCCCGGGAGGTTGCAGTGAGCCAAGATTGCACCACTGTGCTCCAGCCCAAACAAACAAGCAAAAACACTTTTATCGGTTGCTGGTGGCAGTGCAAAATGTACAACCACTTTGGGAAATTGTTGCCAAATATATATATTTACCACATGGTCCAGAAATTCCATTCCTAGGTATTTACCCAAGTTAAATGAACATTTAGGCTCACACATAAATCTGAATTTGAATCTTTATAGTGGATGTATTCATAATTACTCTAAACTAGAAATAATCCAAATGTCCTTCACCTGCTGCATGAATAAATAAACTTAGGTACATTCACACCACAGAATACTACTCAGCAATAAAAAGCAACAAGCTACTGAGACACACAACATGAATTTCAAATGCATTAGGATGCTCACTCTCACCATTCTGGATGTGCTAGCCAGAACCATCAGGCAAAAATAGGAAAATAAGTCAAACTATCTTCTCTTTGCTGATGATATTATTTTATACATAGGAAACTCTAAAGATTCCACCAAACGGCTCTTGGAACTGATAAACAACTTCAGTAAAGTTTCAAGATACGAATATAAAAAATGTACAAAAATCAGTGGCATTTCTATACACCAATAACATTCTAGCTAAGAGCCTATCAAGAACACAATCCCATTTATGGTAGCCAGACATACAAGAAAAGCAATACCTAGGAATACATCTAAGTATAGGTGCATTCCAAGGAGATGTATAATCAAGGAGGTGAAAATCTTTTCAAGGAGAACTATAAAACATTGCTGAAAGAAATGAGAAAAAACAAAAATAAATGGAAAAATATTTCATGCTTATGGATTGGAAGAATCAATATTGTTAAAATGGCCATATTGCCCAAAGCAATTTACAGATTCAATGCTATCTCTATCAAAATACCAACATCATTTTTCACAGAATTAGAAAAAAACTATTCTAAAATTCATGTAGAAGTAAAAAAGAGTCCAAATAGCCAAAGCAATTCTAAGCAAAAAAAAAAAAAACAAAGCTGGAGGCATCACATTACCTGACTTCAAATTGCAACAAGAACAAAAATTCATAAGTGGGACCTAATTAAACTAAAAAGCTTCCGCACAGCAACCTAAATTACCAACAGCATATACAGACAGCCTACAGAATGGTAGAAAATATTTACAAACTGTGTATCCAACAAAGGTCTGATAACCAGAATCTACAAGGAACTTAAACAAATCAACAAGCAAAAACCAAATAATCCAACTTAAAAATGGGCAAAGGGCATGAACAGACACTTCTCAAAAGAAGATATACATACGGCCAGCAAACATATGAATAAGTGCTCAACATCACTAATCGTCAGAGAAATGTAAATCAAAACCACAATGAGATATCATCTCACATCAGTCAGAATGGCTAAAGAATCAAAAAATGACAGATGCAGCAAGGCTGCAGAAAAAAAGCAATGCTTATACATTGTTGGTATGAATGGAAATTAGTTCAGCCACCATGGATAGCAGTTTGGAGATTTCTCAAAGAACTGAGAACTACCATTTGACCCAGCAACCCCATTACTGGGTGTATACCTAAGGAAAAATAAATTGTTCTACCAAAAGGACACATGCATTTGTATGGTGCATTACCATGTTATTCACAGTAGCAAAGACATGGAATCAACCTATTTGTCCATCAGCAGTGGTTTGATAAAGAAAATGTGGTGTTTATACACTAAGGAGTACTACTCAGCCCTAAAAAAGAATGAAGAAATCATGTTCTTTGCAGCAACATAGAAGCAACTGGTAGCCATTATCCTAAGCAAATTAACACAGAAACAGAAAACCAAATACCACATGTTCTCATTTATAAGTGGAAGCTAAATATTGAATACACAAGGACATAAATTTAAGAGCAATAGATACTACTAGGGTGGGGAGAGAAAGCAGCATTGAAAACCTACCTATTTGGTACTATGCTCACTATCAGGGTGATGGGACCATCCATACCTCAAACCTCAGCATCACGCAATATAGCCATGTAACAAATCTGCACATATACCCCCTGAATCCAAGAAACAAACAAAACAGAAAACAAAAAAATGCATTGTACCAAGTGAAACAAGGCAAACTCAAAAGGCTACACATTATATATCCCTTTTCTATAACATTTTTGTAACAGTCAAATCATAAGGGATCAGAGGAAACATAAGAGGATGTGAAGGGCAGTTTTGTTAACAAAGGGGCACTAAAGGTTTTTTTGAGGTTCTCAAACTCTTTTATATCTTAATTGTAGTGGTGGTTATATGACTATATGGGCATATAGAAGCTCACAAAGCTATACACTAAAAATATGACTGACTCTAGGTAAATTATAATTTTTAAAAGCAAGAAAAAAATGTTACATAATCTGGCCTCAGTTTACCTCTTATCCTGTGATTGTCCTCTCGGTCATTACAATCACTGGCCTTCTTCACCTCTTAAAATGCCCCATGCTATCACTGCCTCCTTCACACATGCTGTTCTCTGAAAAACTATCACTCTTCATCTAGTTCTATTTTACTCATTCTTAAGCCTCAAATACTGGGTTCAAATCTAGGATCTCCCATTTACTGGTTATATGATTTAGGTTTATTAATTAACATATTTGTAGGTTTCCTCATCTGTAAAATAGAGATATTAATAGTATGTATGTTATAAGGTTTCCTTGAGGATTACATGGGTAAATATGTATGCCTAGTTCATACCAACATTATATAAGGTAGCATGATAATTAATCAAGGAGATCTACCCTAACTTCCTTCTTATGCCATCTCCTGTTATCTTCCTCCATAAGCATCATAAAATTTGTATGAATATATTTATCTGTGTGTTTGTTTAACATCCAGCTCCATGGAAAGTAAAGTATATGCTTTGTATACTATGTCCATGTACTGTATACTGTTTTGGCATGTTTGGGCTACTACAGCAAAAATACCACAGGCTGGTGACTCATAAAAAAAGAAATATATTTCTCATAGTTCTGGAGGCTAGGGAAGTCCAAGATCAAGGTGCCAGCAGATTCAGTGTCTAGTAAGAACTTGCTTCCTGGTTCAGGGATGGCTGTCTTTTTGCTCTTCCCTTACATGGTGGAAGGCAAACAAGTGACTTCTCTGAGGCCTCTTTTATAAGGATTTTGGTCCTATTATCTAATCTCATGTAGAGCTCTCATGACCTAATTACCTCCCAAAATCCCATCTCCAAATACAGTCACATTAGAGAATTATATTTCAACATATTTGTTGGGGGTTTAGTGAGAGAGAGTGGGCTAAAAACACTCAGTCCATAGCATCTATCTATATATACTCTATATATTCACACTATATATGTTCCTGACACAATGTAGGTACTTAATAAATACTCACTAAGTGAATGAATGAATGGTTAGAAGAATGGCATCCTAGGATAAGCATGTTTCTCATAGCTTAATCTCTTGCTGGGATACAAATGCCATTGTCATCCTGGCTACATTCACAAAGTGAATGGATGATGAATACTGGTGCAATTTGGTAGCACTTTGGAGTCAAAGCTCAGACTCAGCTGCCGTTGCCTGTCTCCTCTGCTTCCACCAAGCCATGCCTCACTGCCCTCCTAGTTTCACCTATGACTGGGTAGAGAAGTCAGGTGACCTCTAACTTCCAGGCTCAGTCATCTTCAGTTCAACAAGCAGACACTGAGAAGTGACATACTGGCCTCAGAGTCTGGTTCAATTCTCCACTTTCTCCACTCCACCTTTACCAGAAGGCCATGCATTCTGAAAGTTCCTGAACAAACTTCACTCAGCAAAGCCCATCCTTTGATCCCCTCAACACTCAAGTGTTGGGGCAGTTGTTTGCATACAGTATGAGGCTGTGCTCTGTGAAGGGGGAGACTTGCTAAATAGAAAAGAAACTTGTCAGCCAGAGCCCTACATGTCTCTGCTCTGGGCATGTTTCCCGAGAGAGAAAGAGGAACACGAGAAAGAGAAGTCAGTTCTCTCATGGGTGGAAAAAAAAAAAAAAAAATCACCAGAAACCCAGATGGAAACAGCCCAGAGGTAGGTGGCTCAGAGGAAGCTGGTGACGGCATGGACCATGGTGCGTTGGGACAAGAAGGCAGGACTCTGGGCAGCACAATGAACAATAGAGAAGAGCAACACAGGGGTTGGGGCTGGGGGTGGGTGGTGGCAGTTTCCCAGGGCAGAAGGTCTTGAACAAATGCTACAAGCGGTGGTTCTGCTTCAAGATGAGGCCAGCCCCTCCTCCTCCCATAAAGGCTCCTGAGCAAAGAGTGAACATTCCCAGGACTATACACTTTGCGGGACTCAGGATTTTCCAGCTACTCATATAAATCCCATTTAAAACCTCAAAAATATCTGAAGCTGTGCACCTCTGAAATGAACTGGACTACCCACGTGAACATGTTGGGGACAGGGGGCCGGAGCCGTGGAAATGTAGGAAATATTATTGTAAATGTTAATACTTCTTCTCACCCACCAGCTGGCGAAGCTGGACGGGTGTCAGTTATGCCCGCTGATTGACTGAGCTGCGATCCCGTCATCGTGGCCACTGCACTTCTCCATCTGGCATTTAGTCTCTGTGATGGGGATGGTTTGGGAAAGTGGCCAAAATGATCATGTCCTGCTCTCCGCAGTCTGCTCCAGCAGCTGCATGTGTACCCAGCCTGTACCCCAAAATATATTAATCTAGACAAAATAAGTTTTACTTTGGATTTGATTTAGAAGAGATAATATCAAAGATGAGAACATTTTCCTTGAATAAGTGAACATAATCAGAGTGCTAAATTATAAAATTCAATGTATGCTATTTAGTAGAGAACTGTTTAAAGTTATGGAAATTCTACATGGGATCACATCTCATGATTATCATACAAAAATATAAAACCAAATTGCAGTTCACACTAATAAATGCTAGGTTAGGTAAAGACACTCCAACGTCATAAAATTTAGCAACATGTAAGATTTGCCAAGACTAAGATGAGACGGTGGACTTCTTTTTGTTTCTTGTAAAAAAAAAAATAATAACTTTTATAGACCATGTCACCAAAGGAGCAATTAATAAGAAAGAACACATCATTAAACTCTGCTCTCAGGTAATTTATATGACACAGTGTTCATTGTTCATAACCCAGGCTCTTCTTAGTGAATCATAACATTGCCTTCATTATCACTACCATTCTCGGGTAATTGGTTTCCTTCCCTCTCATCCAGGAATGGGTTTTAAACCAAACTTGTGAACTGTTTTGCAAAGCATGTACCTTAGATTTCACATGGATTGTCATCTTAGGAGCAAATTAACTGAAGTTTTCCCTTACAATGTGCTTAGGTCATAGAGTCCCGAAAGCCTTGAACAATGAAAAAACATGACTTCTTCTACCACAATTACCACAAATTCTTCAGACACTCAGCAATCCACAGCTTTTTGTTCTGGGTTTTGTAAAGTAATTCAAAGCTTAATATTTCTGGAATCCTTAGAGACACAGAGTCTCATGAATATGATCTATTCTGGAATTGTCTCCTTAGGCAAATAAGCTACAACCAGTTGATTCGAGTCTGACTTCATGCTGGGTTGACCTTACAGTGGGACAAGGCATGACAGGCATGGAATTGTCATTTGGCCTTGTCTTAAAGAAAGATGCTGGTTGTTGCTTGTTGCTATTCACACACCTACTGTGAATGATGTGCTTTATTTTGAAATGTAGACTTTTACTTAAAAGACTATTTTTGGACAACTGTGGTACAAGATAATTGGCTTGCCTGAATTGTGCACTTTTCAACTAGTTGTTTCAATATCATGTAAACTTGGTCCAGTCAGAGAAAGAAATGAATACATTTTGCATTAGCTAATCCTTCCTCAAAGCTGTGAGATTATCTCAGACAATGAGTTAACTAGTGCTTTTATAGCAAATGGTTATATTTGAAAGGTATCTGGACAGAGAAGATGAATACAACATACAACAGTGCTTCCCAGACCTTAGTGCATATACAAGGTGCCTGGGGAGCTTGTTAAAACGCAAATTCTGATTCAGTGGATGTGGGCTGGGGCCTGGGATGCTTCATTTCCCAGGTGGTGATGATGCTGCCACACCCAGGCCCTAGACATGGGCCCAGTCATCCATCTAAACTAGAATTCCACAGGACCTTGAGACAGGTGAGAAATGCTGGAGAGTGGTTTGGAGCACAGGTTTATAGCTGGAAATACCTGAGTTTAAATCCCAACTCAGCTGCTCAATGACTGAATTGACTTAAAACACTTAAACCCTTAGAGCCTCATCTGTAACATGAGGCTAATTATACCTCCCACCCGGAGGGCTACTGTTGTACAAATGAAATGTATAAATGATTTAACATGTTGCTTTTCATAATTTTCAGATGCTAAAAAGTTCATGCAGGCACAAAATAAATGAACTTCAGGGGTATATTATATTGATATATATGTGCTTCCATAAATATACTTTTAGAAATTTTGAGTTACAACAATTTCTATGTATCTTTCTAGGAATATCTTCATGCCCAAAAGAGCTCAGTGCATTTGGAGCACAGCATTTTTGGAGGCCTGTGTCTCATATACGTAGCTGAACACATGAGCCCTCATTCTTGCTCCCAGACACAGGTGTCCCACTCTGTACTTCTACTGCTTTTCAGAAGTACCCTGCTGGTGCCACTGCTGATCCTCCACATCTGTTGAACCCCCATATTTTTACTGGACTTCCCACCCAATGCTCTGAGCTCTTATAGTGCCAGGACTGTATTGTGGGTAGATGGGGGGAAGACAGGGAGGGGGACGTGGGATGGGTTGCTTGGAAGAGAAAGAATGACTTTAGCCTTCCTGTGCCACAGTCTGCTGAAGGTGACCTCAAGCAGCATGCTCATCTCCAAATGAGTTACAGAATTTAGTGAAAAACAATTTCTGCTTTTTAATATGCCCTTTGTTGTAGGATTCAGATATTGACTAGGAAAACAAAATGAAACAAAGGTATGATCTACATTTACTGTAACAGCCTTCCCCTGGGATGATAAACTCTGTGCCTGCAGGTGTCTCAGCAGCAGACTGCTGTTGTCCAAGCCTGCAAGCACCTTGGACATGCTCAGTGGTGTCCGATCCCATTCGGCACAAAGCTTGGCTTCTCAGGAGCTTCCTCAGAGTCATGTAAATAGGGTTGCTGATGCCTGGCCTCACCAGCTTACAGACATATCTGAATCTCCCAAGCCTCACTTAGATTCACTCTTCCCTTTGAACATTTGTTAGTTAAAACAAAAAATGTTTGAGATTCTCAGAATTTCTAATGAGGAAAATCAGGGGAAAGGAAAGAGAGGAAAATGGCATGTATTAATATGTGAAGGCACATTGCTCTTTACCTATAAATTTTATCTAAACAACAATCTATTGAATGAGTTTGGTTTCATAGATGAAGAAATTGAAGTTTAGAGGCATCAAATAACCTGACCAAAGATGCCAACTTAGCAAGTGTCCAAGCTGTGATATCAGCCCATGTTTGGCCTCTAAAAACATGCTATTTCTACTAACCTACAAAGCATTGTAAATTAAGAACAGAAGTGCTCACAGAAGGACAGTCTACTAATGTGTTGAATGCTAATGAACATTAGTCAGTTGATGGACATTAGCTGTGTCACATTTTCCGGGAATATGACCCTTTTTTTATAAGGAGTGCTTGCTATTTCTGGAGCATTTTAAAATTGCTTCATTGAATTCTGGCCGCAGGATATATTAATCACATTTTGATACGACATTGCGAGTCACTAAATTGTAATGTTATAATATACCCTATCTGCATAATGCCACACAACTGGTTAGAACATGAAATAATGAAGACATTTAAAGTATTGTTTGTCCTTATGTGAGAGTTAAAAGGTTTAACATGACTAAATTTCTTACAGAATTGATTGTTTTTTAAACTAGATTAAATCAACTGGCTGATTTAGCTTCTGAAATTCCAAGAACCCAAGCTCTTCTCAGTTTGTAGAAAGCATAAAAAAGACTAAAATCTACTACTCAAATCAGTGGTTGCCACTTATGAAAGAATGAGGATTTCTTAAAATTTTGCTTTTTAAAAATCAAAATCATACAAGTACACGGTGTTTTAAGAAAATCAATGGAGGCTGGGAGCAAATGGGAAGATGTAGTTCAAAGGATACAAAGTAGCAGATATGCAGGATGAACAAGTCTAGAAATCTAACATACAACATGAGGATTATAGTTAATAATATTGTATTCAGGATTTTTGCCAAATGAGAATTTAGCTATGTTTGCCATAAAAAAGATAACTATGTGAGATGATGAATATGTTAACTTGCTCTACTTTAGTAACCATGTTACCATCTCATAACATTGTGTTGTACACCTCAAATATATACAATAGAATTTATTTTTAAAAAGTTGATTGGAGAAGTTTATAATGAGAACCAGTAGTCTCCCATCTCACTTTTTACAGTTTGTATACATTTGGCGTTAATTCTAAGACACAGAGTTAGAACTGGATTAAACAATAAAGAAATATATTATTAAACATACCGAAGCAGACACATAGGGCAAGCTCCAGGTGTGTGTCTCAAGACTGACTCCAATGCTCCAGAGCCCTGGGTCTTCTCATAGTCACAAGATGTCTGCAAGCACTATCTGTTGAGAGCATTGCGAGAAAGAGATGGTTTCCCACTTACAGAACAGATGCCCTTCCTTCAGCTTTATAAGGTTATCTTAGATCATGGCCCTCTCCCCACCATGACTAACAGTAACCAATGAAATGTCAGGCATGGATTGACCAAATCAATGATTCTCTATCAAATCCAATGCCCCATAGCCTTTTGTTTTTATTGAGATGGAGTCTTGCTCTGTCGCCATGGAGTGCCCTGGTACAATTCCAGCTCATTGCAACCTTTGCCTCCTGCCCATGCTCCTTTTGTAAACAAGTTTTTCATAGTCTCCTCTGTCCTAGCCTGATAACATGTGATGGGCACCATAATCCATTCACACATTACAATTTCAGGAAGAACTCACATTTACAAAGTTTCCCAGACAAGCTCAGTTATGTCTAGACCTTTGGAAAAAGATGAATAAAATATGCTTCTTCCCAAGCCCAGATCCATGTGGAATAGATAAGCTTGTGAACTGAATATCTTAACTATTTGTCTCAACTTTTACTTGCTTTCTGTATTTTGAACAGTACTGGGAGGTCTGCGTTACTATCCTTGTTCACTGTTGCTGCCTAAGCTTTAGGGGAAGGGATGTCCTTTATGGAAGAGTGATCTTGAGCTATTAACCCTCTCTTCTTTTCTGTAAGACTTGCGAGTACTAACTGATTCTTAGCCATTTAAATTCAGGCCATTGAGATGGTTCAAGAAATTGCTATTCAAGTGAGTAGATCTCCAGGATCTCAGGCCCAGGTAAGGAAATTCAATATAGATGAATATAGAGGAAGGTCAACATTGTTTCCCATAGGAAGTTACTTCTCAGAGCTGTTGTTAGAGATTCTATAGCTTTGGATTTTCTAAATTCAACCTTTCCCTGGGGCACATTTCTAATTCTTGCTAAAAGAGAGACACGGGAAGAACGTTAACACTGAGTAAACTTCTACTGTGTGTTAGGACAATTTCCACGAGATATAGCACTTAATGTTCACTGGAACATTCTAGGGTATCTGTGACTGCACTGTTTTATAGACAGAGAAGAGAATGAATTCCAGAGAGTGTAGAAAACTCTGAGGTCCCTCAGCAAGTGAGTGCTGATCTGCAATTTGAGCCGGGATCTGTGTGGATACAAAACCCAGCTTCTTTCTGAACATCAGCGAAGTCATTCTCATCTCATCCTGCCACTTAGTTTTTTGTTTGTTTTTGTTTTTGGAGATGGAATCTTGTTCTGTCTCTCAGGCCGGAGTACAGGGGCACGATCTCAGCTCACTGCAACCTCCATCTCCCAGTTCAAGCAATTCTCTTGGCTCAGACTCCCAAGTAGCTGGGATTACAGGCACCTGCCACCACGCCCAGCTAATTTTTGTATTTTTAGTAGAGATGGGGTTTCACCATGTTGGCCAAGCTGATCTCAAACTCCTGATCTCAGGCGATCCACCCGCCTCAGCCTCCCACAGTGCTGGGATTACAGGCGTGAGCCACTATGTCTGGCCTAGTTTTTATTCTTATTTTAAACTAGAGAGTTCTCGAGTTCTCCTGGTTTCAGAAAAATATAGACTACTATAATCTCCAACTCTCCAAGTCCAACATCCATATCTGTTGCTTATATTCCTTTCCCACTGGTCACCTGACTCTGCTTGGACAATTTCAACATTGGGAAATTCTCTGCTCCTGAGGCAGCCAGCTCACCTTCAGATGCAGTGATTGTTAGAAAGCTCTTTCAGATAGTGCGCCAAACTTTGCCTTCCTGAAGCTTGGTACACTGGTGCCAGTTCTGCTCTCTGAAGCCACCTTAGAAAAGTCTAATTGCCATTTTCCATTTGACTGTTTTTAGGTATAATGAATGGGTCTACTTCAGGTCAATTCATCAATGCTTAAGGTATTATCTTATTCCTTGGTGCTCAAGTCTCTCCACCTTCTTCCCTAACTGTACTAGCTTTGGCTCACATTCTCCTTTGCAAATGGTTTCTATTTTCTAGATTCCTGTGACCTACTTCATCCTTATCCTGGCCTCTAATTACTTCTTGTATACGTAGGTATTATTTTTCTTCCAATTAGTGTTAAATTCTACACTGGCTCTTGTTCATTTACACATTTCCATTTATCAACAGGAACATTTCACTGAGCACACAGGAAGGGAGACCTGACAGCAGCAGAAAAATATTCACAAAAACCAGTTTGATTCTCTTTTCCTGCCCTCAAGTTTATTTAGTAGAGATAATAGACAGCCATGGGCATTCTGCATCCAAGGCATCTTTCTAGATACTTCTCTATTTAACCCTTACATGATGCCCTGTGGCCTGGATATTGTTTCCCGAGTTGTGGCCAACAATGAATTTCAGAGCATGGGAATACCGGGGCATGTTAGCAGCCCCAGTTTTGAGAATCTTGTCCAGCAGAGCAGTTCTGGCTAATTTCGTCCAGCAGCACACACAGAAGACTCACTGGGCTGAGAGCTGAAGACGCTGGAAGACAAGGCAGGCTCCTCTCATGTGCTGGCCCCCTTCCCAGGGCATCAGGGCTACTGCCTGAGTGATAGCACTAAAAAATGGGGCAGGATAACCCCACCTGTCTCTAAATACATCACTCACTGGATTTATCTCTTTATAACTCATTACTCAAATGAGATAATGACATAATGCGTGCAATATCCATGACATAATTTATATAAAATTTTAGCAGTGTCTGGCACATAGTGAGACGTCAATAAATTTAACTCTTAGGAATACTATGGATAATTGCTTATATGATGTGAGGCATTGAAGCTACTTCAAACAAGGAGCAACATATTGAGCCATAAACATTACTGGCTCTTTAGATTCAATATTAAGCCTGGATAGGACCCCTAAGAATAGATCATGGAGGAAACTGGAGGGAGTTGATTTGAAAGATGGAGGGGGTTGGTAAGTGCTGGCAAGATCAGTAGGCTATTGTAATAAGGATATCAGGGTCCTGTTGGATAAATATCTAAAAGTAAAAGCAAAAGATGAAAACCACACGGGGCAATAGAAAGATTCCTGCTTAAAGAATCAAGAAACATAGTCCTCATCCAATCTCAGGCTTTAGCTGTGTGGCTTTCACAAGTCACTCATCCTCTCTATGTATTTATTCAATATAAAGTGATAGGTTGGGAATTAGATTACCCCTCAGGGCCCTTCCAGGAGTGTTAAAGGCAAAGGTTTCCTAACTTTCCTTAAACCAGCCTCTATATGTAATAAGTTAATAATACAAAGGCAAACTTTGAAAAGTTCTATAAATGTAAACATCATCAGAGCTGCATAAGGTGACTTGCAAAGAAGTCAAAATCAAAAATCTATATTTTATAAACCCATGCACAGTGTCTGCTGTCTCAAGGCACTGGTAAATCATACCTATACTCTGCATTATTTTGTAGTTCAAAACCAGGAAAAATACCTTGCACGTAATTCTTTAAAATCTATGTGTTTCAACTATTAGGAAAGGGGCATGTCAGAATCTTCATGAGTAGTCAGAGTTTGAAAATATATATATTTTTCAACCATTGTATGGTTTGTTTTTATTCACAGCATATAATTTATTTTAAAATTTTGAATCATGTTAAGGAACAGCATGAAATTTTATCAAAATAAGGTGAGTTACCAAAAAGAAAGAACTGGATGTTTAATGTAAGTATGTTTTTATTTTTCTCTTATTATTTTCTAAGGAAATTAAAAACTTTCTATCAATCTTCCTGCTTGAGTAAAATAGTAATCTTAAAGCTGAATGTTTGGATTGTTCATAAACACACACACACAAAAAGACACAAAGAGGAATTTGGAAGTTCTCCCAAGCTCAACCTAGTAATTTACGAAGATAGATATAGAGAGGGCAAAATGAAATATGATACAGAAGTATGAGGACTCTAACTAGATTATTGAGCCGTTACCAAAAAGTTGGGATGGAAAAAATGAACAGCTGATGAAAAACTTGTATAAATGAGTACTCTCAGAATTCATTTGAGCTTCAAAAAAATATATTCAGGTTGAGTATCCCTAACGTGAAAATCTGAAATATGAGATGCTCCAGAATTTGAAATGTTTTGATCACCCACATGACACCACATGTGGAAAGTAAGACCTGACCTTATGTGATGGGTTGCAGTCAAAATGCAGGCCTGCCACACATCATTTATTTGGCATCTCTGAGGGAAAAAAGACTCTTCAAGCCCCTATCTTTTCTGATGATGCCCAGATTCCCCCATGCAATCATGCCCACAAAGGACAATAAAACGGCATTGTGACAATCAGGCACACCAAGGGTAGGTTTCCCACAATGCCCCACGTGGGGCTAAGACCAATATGCATTACTCACTATGTGTTTTTGCCTATTCTCTGATATGTATAGTAAAATATTGTTGAAAATGTCAAAAAGGCCAGTAGATACCCCTCTGGGTAACAGTAATTTAAAAAAGAGGAATGATTTATATTTATCTATAGCACTGAAAGTTAAACTGGGGAGAAACTGGACAGTGATATATGTGTAAAATGTCTTATAGAAGAGTATGGTGTTGAAATGACCGCCACATATGACCTGAAGAAACAGAAGGATAAACTGTTGAAGTTCACACAGAAAGTGATAAAGTTAATGAAAAATAGAAAAACACTATAAAAAGCTAAAAAGGAAGATTTCAATCGTGTTTTAAAAGAGTGGATCCATCAGTGCTGCAAGGAACACATGCCACTTAAGGATGCGCTGATCATGAAACAAGCAAAGATCTGTCATGATTAACTGCAAATGGAAGGGAACTGTGAATATTCAACAGGCTGGTTGCAGATATTTTTTTAGACATAGTATATTACATGTTTAAAGATTTGTAATAGTAAAGCATGTGCTGATCATGAAGCAGTAACGAAATTCATTAACAAATTTGCCAAGGTCATTACTGATGATGACCTTCATCATTACTGATGAAAATCTTATGCCAGAACAAGTCTACAATGCTTATGAAGCCTCACTATTTTGGCATTATTGCCCTGGAACTACACTGACTGCAACTGATGATACAGTTCCTAAGGAAATTAAGGATGCCAAAGGCAGAATAGCTGAGCTGGGATGTGCTAATGCAGCAGGCACATATAAGTGTAAACATACTGTGATAGGCAGCATCCTGCATCTTCACTGTTTTTAAGTAGTGAATTTCTTACCAGTCCATTATTATGCTAAAAAAAAAAAAAGGCACGGATCACCAGGAACATCTTTCTGATTGGTTTCACAAACATTTTGTACCAGCCACTCAGGCTTACTACAGGGAAACTGGACTGAAAGATGATTGAACGATTTTGTTATTCCCTGGCAACTTTCTGCTCATTCTTCAGCTGGAATTCTCATTAAAAATAATGTTTATGCCATATACTTTCCCCCAAATATGACTTCATTAGCTTAGCCATGTGATCAGAGTGTTCTTCAATCAATGAAAAGTAAATATAAAAGCACTTTTTGAAAAGCATGCTAGCAGCACTGAACAGAGGTATGAATGTGGAAGGTTTTCAAAAGGAGTTTAGCATTAAGGATGTCATGTATACTACTGCCAAGGCTTGATGCACAGAGACTAAAGACACAGTTGTGCATGCCTGGCATGACTTCCAGCCTATGACTGTGTTCAGTGATGATGACGAAAATGGTGACTCTGAAAAACTTTATATGTCAAGTGAAAAAAAAATAAAACCTGACCTCCTGTACTTTGGCAAAACATATACCTTCAGAGTCTATCAGCAAGCTGGAAGAAGTGGATATCAAAGAAATTATTCCCATCAATAATGAGGCTCCAGTTGTTCCTTCATTGACTAATGGTAAAATAGCCAAAATGTAATAAGGTGGTGATGTTGCTGACACTGCAGAAAAAGTTTCCATAGACAACATAGTAAAAATGTGTGATTGGATTAATGAAGGACCAGAGTAGTGTGCATTCACAACAGAATAAGAAATCATGTTAGTTGATAAAATCAAAGAGAGACTTCTAAGGCAAAGACCATTTTTAATGAGGCAAATGACTCTGGAGAAAACAACTTAAAAAGCCATCTATCAAAATACCTCCTCTTCCTTAGAGGGCCCACTTCCTGGTCCTTCAATTGCTTCTGGTATTTTTTCTTCCCTTAGAAATAAAGTTCAATGTACACGAAACCTTTTAATGAAAACACATCATGGGTGGAGACTGAAAGGCTGCTGTTTGCTGTTGCTGCTGTTAAGCAGCGGATATGAGTATTCTGGTGATGCTACTGTGCTGCTGAGTTACCCCAAACACATTAAGTTTTCACTGTATTAATGATATGTCATTTTTTTTTTTACTGTTAAGTACTTATGTGTGAATAATTGGAAGAAAGTGATTGCTCATTGGTAACATATAAATTCAGGGTTAGGAATGATGCTGATGCCAAGAAACCACAGCTGATCCATATAGGTGGCTGAGATAGTGATATCTTTGCTTTCCACTGATTCAAGGTAACCAACTTTGTTTCATGCACAAAAATAATTTTAAAAATTGTATAAAATTACCTCTAGGCTATGTGTATAAGGTGTATCTGAAACATAAATAAATCTTGTGTTTAGACTTAGGTCCCATCCCCAAGATATCGCATTATGTATATGCAAATATTCCTAAATTCTAAGAACATCTGAAGTTTGAAACGCTTCTGGTCCTAAGCATTTTAGATAAGGGATATTAACCTGTAGTCCCTCATACACATATACTTCACCACTACCAAATTATGTATAAAGGAGCTTTGGCATCGAGTGCAATTTAATAGGAGTGTTCAACCAGTCTTCACAGATGAAGAGGACTCTACTGCGCTTCCATTTCTAGAGTATATGCTTTGAGTTGCTTTGCCATTCTAAGTGATGGATGTGTTTGCAACCATTTATCTACATTCTTTGGCCCAAGAGCTAACACAATTGATATAAGCACAAATCTATAGGCAGCTACTACAGGTCAGAACTATGATCTATGGTTATGCCTCAGGGTAAGGCTCATGTATCCTCATGGGATGCGTCTGATCAATATATCAGTGAGCAATTCTTCTGCTTATTTTTTTCTGAAATGCCTCTTTGATCATTTCATTGCACTAGTCAAAACTCTTCCATGGTCACAGGATAACAGATCGATATACAGCAGTAAAATGTACTCAAATTGAACTACAGAGTCAATGCAATTCCAATAAAAATTTAGAGTTGAGGCTGGTCTGAAAATAGTGAGTTATCTCAACTGATTGTTCACAGTCAGTCAAAGATCGAATTCCTTGTTCCTCCTTCTTACTAATATACTTGACTATTCTGAAAAATAAAAGAAATATTAGAGTTGATTCCAGAGTTTTTATAGAAGTGTGACATAAATACACTTGGTAAATGTTTGGATGTATATAGCCAAAAGAATATTGAAAATTACGGACAAGTTTTGGGACTCACATTACCTGGATCCAAGATAACTTACAGTGCTATAAAAATCAAGCCAGTTTGGAAGTGATGTAAAGCTAGACAAAATGTATTAGGAGGATAGAATTAAGAGTGCAGAGATAGATCCAAACATATACAGTCAATTGATTTTCAACAAAATATGCAAGTTATTCAATGGGGAAGGGTAAGTCTTTTCAACAAATAATGCTAGAATGACTGGATAACCCCATGGAAGAAGAAAATAACAACAAACAATAAACCTCTACCCCTACCCTATACCACATAAAAAGTTAATTCTAGGTGAACCACAAATGTAAACATAAAGCTAAAACTATAAAACTTCCAGAAGAAAATTTAGGAGAACATCACTGGACTTTGGGGTAGGTAAAGATTACACAGGATCCAAAAATCTATAAGCTTATAAAAGTAATATTTCACTTCATCAAAATTAAAACTTCTGTTCACCCAGTCACCATTATAGAAATTAAGAGGAGGCAAACCACAAACTGTTTAATACTATTTCCTTTATATATATATATATATATATATATATATATATATATATATATCTGATTATATATATATATATATATCTGATAAAGAATTTGAAATCAGAATATATAAAGAATTCCTACAACTCAATTGGAAAAGAGAAATAACCCAGTAAAAATGACCACAAATCTTAGACACGTAACAACAAATTCTATGTGAATGACTAATAAGCCCATGAAAAGATACACATTGCCATTAATCTTGAGGGTAATTAAAAGCATGATGAGATACCACTTCACACCCACTAAAATGACTAAAATTAAAAAGACTGACAACACCAAATGTTAGCAAGGATGTGAAGCAATATGAACTCTTCTATTGCTGTTGGGAGTGTAAAGGAGTTCAATCACTTCGGGGGAAAAAATGCAGTTTCTTACAAATTGCACCTAATCTTTGATCAGTAATTTCACTTTCAAGTTATTTATCCAAGAGAAATAAAAGCATATGTTCACAGAAAGATTATACAAGAATGTTTATGCCAGTTTTATAATTAACAGCACCAAACTAGAAACAACTTAAATGTTCATCAACATCAGAGAGGATAAATAAATCATGGTACAGTCTTACAATGAAATATTAGTCAGCAATTTAAAAAAACTACTGGCACATACAAAACATGGATGACCCTCAAAAGAATCAAGCTGAATGAAAAAAAAGTTGACATAAAAGAATATTTAGTGTATGCTTCCATTTAAATGAAGTTCCAGAACTGATAAAATTTTTTTATGGTGATGGAAACCACAGCACTGGTTATCTGTTGGGAGGTGGTGATTCACTGGAAGAGATATAAGGTGACAGAAAAATGCTCTGTTTTGTTTGGCGAGCTGGTTACATGGATATATACCTTTGTCAGAACTCAGAATTTTATGCTTCAAATCTGTGCTTTTGACTGTTCTCAAATTTTGCCTCAAGTTAAAAGCATAGTCTTTGAAATCAGACAGACCTCAGTTTAAATCTGTAATTTGTCACTGACTAGCCGTGTGATCTTGGACAAATTTCTTAACCTCTCTAAGTATTAGTTTCCTTAGCTGTAAAATGGAAATAATTTCAATTTCACAGGAAAGATATAAGTATAAAAATGGGAGGTTTTAAAGAGATGAGCACAGTGTACACATGCAATAAATTCTATCTATAGCTATTTTTACACACCATAAAAATCAACTTTTCAGTCTTGCATTTATGAGCTTCATAAATATGGCCTCCATCCATCTTTCCACTCTTTCTCCCACTATTCTACTAACTTAATTGTATTTAGCTACTTTGTATTCGTCTTAATTTTTTGTTGTTGTTGTACTTTAAGTTCTGGGGTTCATGTGCAAAACATGCAGCACTTGCATAGATATACATGTGCCATGGTGGTTGTTTGCATCCATCACCCCAGCTACACTAGGTATTTCTCCTAATGTTGTCCCTCCCCTAATCACCACCCACCAACAGGCCCCAGTGTGAGATGTTCCCCTCCCTGTGTCCATGTGTTCTCATTGTTTGACTTCCACTTATGAGTGAGAACATGTGATGTTCAGTTTTCTGTTCTTGTGTCAGTTTGCTGAGAATGATGGTTTCCAGCTTCATCCATGTCCCTGCAAAGGACATGAACTTATCCTTTTTTATGGCTGCATAGTATTCTATGGTGTATATGTGCCACATTTTCTATATCCAGTCTATCACTGATGGGCATTTGGGCTGGTTCCAAGTTTTTGTTATTGTGAACAGTGACACAATAAACATACATGTGCATGTGTCTTTATAATAGAATGATTTATAATCCTTTGGGCATATACCCGATAATGTCATTGCTGAGTCAAATTGGATTTCTAGTTCTAGCTCCTTGAGCAATCGCCACATCATCTTCCATAATGGTTGAACTAATTTACACTACCACCAATAGTGTAAAAGTGTTCCTATTTCTTCACATCCTCTCCAGCATCTGCTGTCTGCTGACTTTTTAGTGATTGCCATTCTAACTGGCATGAGATGGTATCTCATTGTGGTTTTGATTTGCATTTCTCTAATGACCAGTAATAATGAGCTTTTTTTCATATGTTTGTTGGCTGCATAAATGTCTCCTTTTGAGAAGTGTCTGTTCATATCATTTGCCCACTTTTTGATAGGGTTGTTTTTTTCTTGTAAATGTTTAAGTTCTTTTTAGATTCTGGAAATTAGACCTTTGTCAGATGGGTAGATTGCAAAAATTTTTTCCTGTTCTGTAGGTTGCCTGTTCACTCTGATGATAGTTTCTTTTACTGTGCAGAAGTAGCTCTTTAGTTTAATTAGATCTCATTTGTCTATTTGACTTTTGTTGCCATTGCTTTTGGTGTTTTAGTCATGAAGTCTTGCCTATGCCTATGGGCATGTCCTGAGTGGTATTGCCTAGGTTTTCTTCTAGGGTTTTCATGATGTTAGGTCTTACATTTAAGTATTCAATCCATCTTGAGTTATTTTTTGTATAAGGTGTAAGGAAGGGATCCAGTTTCAGCTTTCTGCCAGTTTTCCTAATATCATTTATTAAATAGGCAATCCTTTCCCCATTGCTTTTGTCCGGTTTGTCAAAGATCAGATAGTTGTAGGTGTGTGGTATTATTTCTAAGCCCTCTGTTCTGTTCCATTGGTCTATATGTTTTGGTACCAGTACCATGCTGTTTTGATTACTGTGGCCTTGTAGTATAGTGTGAAGTTAGGTAGCATGATGCCTCCAGCTTTGTTTTTGTTGCTTAGTATTGCCTTGGCTATGTGGGGTCTTTTTTGGTTCCATATGAAATTTAAGATTTTTTTTTTCCAATTCTGTGAAGATAGTCAATGGTAGCTTGATGGAGATAGCAATGAAACTATACATTACTTTGGGCAGTATGGCCATTTTCATGATATTGATTAGTCTTAAATTTTTTTGTCCAACAAAACTACAAGGTAGTAGAGGACAGAATGCATCTCCCCAACTCCTTCAGTGCTTCTCTTATTAATTCTATAAAAAGTAATTTAAACTCTCCAAATCTCAGAATTCTCACTTTTAAATTAGGGTCATAGTTCCAACACCATAGAATTGTTATGGGGATTAAATGAGAATATATATACCTCATGCAGGTATCTAATAATCTAATTAAAAGCTTAATATATTAATGTACATGTGCCTGTATGTGACATTTCCAATAAAATGCATACATCACTTGGGACAAGTTGAAAGATAATTTTATCAATAAAATAATCCAACTTACTGTTTGAAAATATGAAGCAGGCTTGTCTAGGTACTTCAACATTGTAGTAACTAGTGTACAAATGGAACAAAAATAAAATATTCTTCATTGTTTAACACAAATAAGAATGACTTAAATGATTTCTGTGCTTTATTGGGTGTGTGAAGTTTACATATTGTGATATATACTATATATACTTTATATATATATATTTAAATATATATATTATTATATATAATATATATAAATATGTATATTATTTATATAAGTTATATATAAATATATAATATATATATTTATATATATTTATATAAGTTATATATAAATATATATTATATATATATATTTGTTTAAAGCAAGCAAGAGTATTATTTTAGGTTGTCCTGGTGGTGATGACTGGTAAAAAGAACACTGGTGGGAAGTGAAAAAAAACTTTTACAATGTTCTGGCCCTGCTAGTAACTAGTAATAGTAACTTAAGTCCCTCACTCTCGCTGGACATCAGTTTCCTTAGAGATTGCATAAATTGGTCTTCCACCTTTAACATTTTCATGATAGAACTTCCACTCTACTAATAATGAGTAAATGTTAAAGGACTGATATAATTTAGATCAAGTTTTTTTAAATCATAGCACAATTAAGTAAATAATTATAACAAATTACTAGAGAAAGACTATACATTTGGAAATTAATACATAGACCAAAGAAGAAATAAAGAGGTAAAAATTTTAAAATATTTAGAATAAGACAATAAGGAAAATACTATTTTTAAGCATAATGAGACGTAGATAACGTGATTTGGGGAGAAATTTATAGCATTCAACTTATTCATTATAAAGCAAAATAATCAAAAATTAATAAGCTAAGCATTGAAATTAAGAATTAGAAAAATAAAATCAACGAAGACAAAGAAAATAGAAGAAAGAAAACTGTAAAGAGCAGAAATGAAGGGACAATCTACAAAGCAAAAATTTAGTACTTGAAAAGGCTAACAAAATCAACAAATCATCAGCAAGACTGATCAATAAAAAGGAGGAAATGTACCTAAAGGAGCCAAAGCACTTATCTGATAGAGATTGAAAAGATAAGAAGATACGAAGAACTTTTTGCATGAAAACTTTGACAGCTTAGATAAAATGGACAAATTCCTAGAAAAATATAATTTACCAAAACGCACTTAAGAGAAATAAAAATTCCAAGCCAATAACCACAAAACTATCTTTAAAAACAATCTTCCCATGCAGATAAAGCAAGCTGAAAAAGTTCCACTAAACATTAAAAGAAAAAATAATTAGAAACATATGCAAACTAGTTGAGAGCACTGAAAAGAGGAAATACTCCCTAACTCAGTTTATGAGACTAGCACAATCTTGAGAGTTAACTGATGACAATATGAGAAAAATAAAAGTATGGGTCAGTCTCATTCATGCAATTAGTTCCAAGAAATCTTCAGTAAAGCACTGGAAATAATGGCAAACTAAATTTAGCCATGTATAACAATGCTTGAAATGATGATACATTAAGATCAAATTTAGTTTTTCCTATTTACTGGATAGGGTCAGCTAACTGCTGCACTAAATTCTAAAATGTATACTGACTCACATGATAAAAGGTTACTTGTAGCTCATGTCCAAAGTGGGTGAGCCGTGGAGAGCGACTGAGAAATCCATGTACCTCTCATCTTCTGGCTTTGTTACCTTCAGTAAGTAGCATTCAAGTCCTATGCTCATGCACATCCACTATGGAAGAGCAAGGAGCGAGGACAGCACACAGGAGGTAGTTAGACCAGGCCTGGAAGTGGAGCACATCGCTCATAGTCCCCTCGTCCGAACTCAGGTGCATGTGCCACTTGACTGCAAGAGCAGCCAGGAAGTACAGTTTGCTGTGTGCCCAGGGGAAAAAAGAATGGGTTGGAAGAACAGCTAGCCAGTATATGCAGCATCCCAATAACAGGGTGTAATTTCTCACATTAGCTTGTGAAAGGAGAGACTGCATCAGTCATCTCAACAGATACAAAAAACAATCATGCAAGATTTATCACATATTCGTGAAGAAAATTTATCATACTGGGAAGAAAACTGCCTTGACCTGATATAGAGTAACAGCAACAAAACTAATTGCAAACATAATACTTAATGGTAAAACACGAACACTTTCC
The DNA here is from genome assembly GCA_963574635.1 of Cheracebus regulus. Lineage (NCBI taxonomy): Eukaryota > Metazoa > Chordata > Mammalia > Primates > Pitheciidae > Cheracebus > Cheracebus regulus. Next base: position 23,613 of record CAUYQU010078744.1, read on the forward strand.
TTGTAAGACGGAGAGGACCAAGATCAAGATAAGAATTATCATTATTGGCCAGGTACGGTGGCTCACACCTGTAATCCCAGCACTCTGGGAGGCCGAGGCAGGCGGGTTAAGAGGTCAGGAGTTCAAGATCAGCCTGGTCAATATGGTGAAACCCCATCTCTACTAAAGATACAAAATTTAGCTGGGCGTGGTGGCACAAGCCTGTAGTCCCAGCTACTCGGGAGGCTGAGATAGAAAAATTGCTTGAACATGGGAGGCGGAGGTTGCAGTGAGCTGAGATCCCACTACTGAACTCCTCAAAGGCAGTGAGACTCTGCCTCAAAAAAAAAAAAATTAACATTATACAGATAACACAAAAATAAATAAATGTAAAACGTGAAAGATTAGAGATCATTTTTTTTCACATTTGATACAACTGGCCAAATAAAAAACCAAGGGAAACTAGAGAAAAATATTATAATTAATAAGAAAATTTAGCACGCTTTGTAGACAAAAAAACTCATATAAAAATCAATTGTATTTTATATATCTGCCTATACAGATCAAAATACATAGCTTCAAATGCCTTTTATAAAATCTTCAAATGTAAAAAATACCTAGGGATAAATGTAATGAATGAGGTAAGAACTTCATGGAAAAAAATCATAAACTTTATTAAAAACTGCATAATTAGATTAGGAAGACTCACTGTGGCAACGATGTCATTTCTCCTTAGTGCGTCTGTGTAGATTTAATGAAATTCCAATTAAAATTCCAATAGGATTTTCATGGACCTTAAGAACATGATTGGAAAATTTAAATGGAAAAACAAAAGGCCAAGAAGTTCCAAAATGTCTTATGGAAGAAGAAGAATGTGGTGTCAAAAGGGATTGCCCTGCCCTATAAAGGTATAAATTTTATAAATGTATGAAATTTAAGACAGGGTGGTATTGACCAAGTAAGAGACAAACAGTTCAGTGGAGAGGGCCCAGAAGCAGCCGCCCTTACGTATAACAGAGGGGTCACTGCAAACCAGTAAGGAAAGGAGAGACTAGTCAGTAAATGGTGCAGAGACAGTGAAGTATGCTTAAGGAAAAGAATGCGACTGAATTACTACCTAAGCTAAGCAATTCTGAATTGATTAATTCATAAAGGTAAATGATAAACACGTTTCAGGGTAAACTGATTAATGCATGAAGGTAAAAGGCAAAACATAAAATTTTAGAGTAATATCTAAGAGAATATATCTTCAGTTTAGAGAAGGACTTCCTATGGTACATACCAACTATAAAAGAAGATTGATAAATTAAATTATATTAAAGTTAAGAATTTTGTTCCTTAATGAAAAGAATGTTTTTTCTGTTCATGAAAAGATAACACAAAGGGAATAAAAATAAAATCCAGAAGCTGAAGTATCTGCATCATATCACCAGTGAAGGATTACTATTCATAAAATATATAAGGAATTGCTAAATTTCTTGCATCAGAATAAAACAGATTATGCAATGAAAATGGGGAGAAAAAAAAACAAATGATAAATAGGCATGCAAATATTTTCATCCTCCTCAGTAAAACCACAATGAGATATAATTTTATTCCTATCAGTTTAGAAAATATTAAGAAGGCTGACAATACACAATTGGCAAGATCAAGGAACAATGGCAACCCCTATACACTGTTGTAGGAGTTTAAATTGGCACTATCATCCTGGAACCTACCTGGCACTATCTAGGAAAGTCGAGCAGGTCTTACTGAAGCCTGACAGTGTCACTACCAGGACTAAAATGACCTAGAAAAACTCCTGCTCATATGCATCAGAAGACATGAAAAAGAATGTTCAAAGCAGCACTGGTTATAATGGAAAATACAGAAAACAACCCAAAGTTTTACTAACAGAAGTACAGTAACCAAACTGTGGTCACATTGTAATGTGAGGCTATGCAGAACTGAAAATGTCTGGAGTAAGATGATGTGCAGCCATATAGATAAATCTCACAAATGTAAAACTGGACCAAACGAGCAGGTTGCAGAATAACACACTCAGCATCAGCCCACTTACAACAAGACAAATAATATTACCATATGTGGTTTTTAAAAAAAGCCCTGGGGAAGACAAACACAATATTCACCAGAGAGGTTAACTCTGGGGAGGGAGAGGAATTAATCAGGGAGGGCTTAATGACCTATCGCTAAATATTTCATTCTTACCCTGTGGTGGTGTATGCAGGTGTTCATTTTTGTCTTTTTAAAAATACTTTACTTGCATACTATTAATATTCTTTTGTATGTGTAAATATTTAATGTAAATATTTTTAAAATTCTCTACTTCTCTATGCTTATTAAGTGATAGAGATATAAAAGAGGTCACGTAACTCCTGCCCCATACTTTTACAACAAAAAAGAATATTGCTCTCAGCCTATCTCTCTGATAACTAAATTTCTTTTCCTTTCCCTTCTTGCTTTGACAAGGGATAAAATACATGTCCTTTAGGGGAAACAAAAAATCATTCTGAATATTACCTCTACATTTTGAGACATATTTGCTCTTTATTTAAATAACAAATCAGCAGTAACCATTGGGCCTTTCTTTGATCAAAAAGGAAGTAGACTGCAAAAAGAATCAAGTTCCAGCCCTGAAGACAAAAGACCAGCTATAAAATACCTCTTACTTTTGCAAGAGCTTTTACCCTATTAAGATAACTGTTATTATGCACATTTTACCAATGAGGTTTATGAGAAACAGGGAAAAGAAATGACTTCAACAGAATTAACAGATTTCTATGAGAGCATCAAGGTGAGGATTTGATTTTCTAATTGCCAGTCATGAATCTGGGGTATTTTTTTTTTCATTACCACATTAATTTGTACATGAAGGATAAATTCTCCAATGGTAAACAATTTTGGGCAGCTGACAGGCCAATGAGAGATATTTTTGGATGGGGGATATTTGCCAAGAGCACCCATATGTAATTATTCTTATTGTCTCCCTCCCTCCATTTCTTCCTTCTACATACCCACTCCACCTGTTTTCTCTCTCTCTCAATCTCTCTCTCTCTCTCTTGCACACACACACACACACACACACACACACGAAGTAGCTCTCTATTCACACATAATTTTGGCATAGAAAAATTAAACTTTAACTAGACATAGGAGGCTGTTTTAATTTCCAAAACTAAAAGGTTGGCATAGCATAGCCCATGAAGATCCTCGTGATTGGCCCCCCCGCTTATGTTTGCCATAAGAATATCAGATCCACCTTATCACAGCAGACCTTTCCAACATGTGCTCATAATCGTTTACTCTAGTCTTCCCTCCTGGCTAATGCTTTTCTCCTCTCCTTCCCTGGAAAAGTAATTTGGTATAAGCCCCAGTTTCATCTTCTTAAAAATAAAAACACTAACTACTAATATCAAAATTTGGTTAAAAATGTTGAAGGACATTAAGTGTCTCCATAGGAGCAACTGGAGACCATAGACAATGACAACTGAAAAGAGAGTTTGGGATGAGGTACAAGGGAAATATCAAGAGTGATGAAAATGTTCTGTATCCTGAGAGTGGTGTTAGCTACCCAGTCACATAAATTTTCAAATGCACACTGAAATACACACTCAAAGTGGATTCATTGGATTGCATATAAATTGCACCCAAATGAAGCTAAAAGAGACTAAAAAGAGTGTACCTCTTCTAATTACAGTAACTCATCCCCCTTTCTCCCCTGACTCCCAACTTTCTAATGGGAAGCAGAACTGGCATAGGAAAATCCAACCATTAGCATCGTATCTCATTATCCCCTTTGGTCAATGCAGAGGATGGGGGAAAAGGAAGAGAAAAGAGAGGGAGAGTCAAGTCTGTGGCCTCCTGTGCAATCAGTGGTTAGGAACAGGGAAAGGTAGAGAGGTGTACTTCCCCGACAGGCAAGGGAAACATTGATGTTGTAAGAGAATCACTCATGGATATGAGAGTACCTGCAAAAAGAGGAAGCTGGTATCTATCACCTTGCTCAATTCTTGCTGAAATGCAAAATCTACAAGTCCACCGGTTATTGCCACAAAAACTAAGCAGAGCACAATGAGGAAGTTCTTGGAAGGGTCTGCCAAATATACCCTGAAGGGCTGAGATCTAAATAAACATAGAGACTGTGCTACTTCTTTCTGGAGATTTCTGAAGGAAGTAAGCTTGCTGAGAGCCTGCCTCAGCAAGGTAAGAAGGGACCCTGGTTTACTACACCTGGGAAGAAGATGGAGGAAGCCTTCCGTCTATCCTGTTTGACCACTGGAGCATGGGAATGATGACCTCTGTGGTTCTCCGGACCTACTAGAAGGAGTCCATGGCTTAGGGGAAAACATCAGAATCCTATAGTGGCCAACTAAGGCAAAGCCCTACATGGAAAAAGGATTGGGAACATGACCATATGGGAAGGGCAGACAGGAAACATGCGTCCCCTTTCTGAAGGGTCCTTGATCATAAAGAGTCAAGGTGAAGTGTTTACACTGACCCTTCCCACCCTCATATTGCTACTCTGCAGCAAAGTCAGCCGGAGCAGACAGAGCCAGAACAAACCACCGACACTTGGCCACCACCCTATGGCTAGTTACAGAAGATCACATCTCAATCTCTCTCATCATCTGCCCCCATTCCCTAGCCCTTGAAAAGGAGGTGGTGAGGAAGCATCTCAGAGCTGCGCCATGCCCTGCCTGCTCACCCTATCCCCAAGTAGCCTATGCTAGAGGAAGAGGAGAAAGTGAGCTTCAAACTGAGTTTGAGGTTTGAAACTAGACAGAGCTTTTAATAACAAAGAGCAACCCAAAAATATACCTTGTGCCCAAAATATCCTTAAGGAGTTGGAAGAAATGGCCAATGAAGCCCTGTTGGAAACAGTGATTTTAAAATAATAGTAAATTCGTGTCATGTTCATAGCCTACTGAGATGAGATGAGATGCGTTTATTACAACAGGAGACGAGATCATGCTTGGCAAGTCCTTAACCGACCACCTGGCATGTCAGTAATAACCAGCATTTACCCAGGTGCAGAGGAGTCATCAGAAATGATTATTTATTAATTTTTAATTAAATAGTTGCTAAAATGTTTTCATCTTTTTCTTATCTTGTTCATGAATTTAAGACCCATTTATCCTTCCATTTATCCAGCAACTATTTAGTGAGCACCCAGCGGGTTCTGGGACAATAAGACGACGTGGTCCCTTCCTCGGGGAGCAGGCTGTATCTCTGACCCCACGAGGACTCACGCTGACAGTTTCCAGCAGCATCGTTTGCACCCTCACGACACTTCTCAGACCCTCACCCTTCTTCCTATCCCACCCTTGGGATTCCTTCTGACACACCTTCCTTTGCCCAGTAAAAGTCTCAGCCTTCTTAGTAAGACAATTCTCCCCTCATTCTTTTAAATTGTATTTCTTTTGTAGAGACAGGGTCTCATTATGTTGCTCAGGCTAGCCTCAAACTTTTGGTGTCAAGCAATCCTACTGCCTTCTCTTCTCAGAGTGCTGGGATTACAGGCGTGAACCGCTGCACTCAGCCCCTCATTTCAAACAATGCTTTGGAAGCAGAAGTCTTCCCCCATGTATTGGGAAGGGTACAAGATTTCAGGTCACACTGGGGTCTGAGCTGGGACTCTGAGTTCTTGCCCCAGCTCCACCTCTTCCCAGCTGGTGACTTGGCTGTGGGCAGGCACCTCTGCTCAGAACCTCGTGTTCCTGGGGAAAAGAACATCTCCACCTCATGGGGAGCTGTAAGCATTAAATGGGATAATGTATATACAGCACTTAAGCACTCCATAAATGATACTTGTTATGATCATAATATAGGTAAATTTGAGCAAATCACTTCACCTCACTGAACCCTAGTGCCTTTGCTTTTAAAACAAAGTTATTAATAACAGACTTGTCTACCTCATAAGGTTGGTGTCAGATCCATTGAGATAATAGATGTGAAAAACATTTTATATATTACAAAGCGCTATTCAACAGTAAGCTATTGTTAGTATTTTCAATGATACACTGAGCTGAAAGCATCTTTTAAAAAAGACTCAAAAGAAAAATGAAAAAAAGAGGGATCACAGCCATGTTGTTGCCTCTGCCTTTCTACGACATTTATAGGCAATCTGGAAACCATCCAGCTCCATGAGTTAATGTGATTCTGCTTTGAATCACACAACTGCGGGTTGGCACATTCTGCCTTGCCCTTCTCTTCTCAGTCCTTACTTGACATGCCCAGAATTCATCAAGAAGGTGTCAGGTTTGCAGGAGGCTTAAGCCCCTCCATTTGTGCCCTGCAGCAGGGCCTGTGTCAGCTTTCTTTGGACTTCACCCTAGAAAGTTCCATCTCCTTCCAAGAATTTCGAACTCTCTCATGAGGGAAACATCAGCTCTCATGAAATGAGGCCAGTGTGTAAGTATTGTTCTACTGGATGCGGGAAATGCTCCCATAACAGCAGCCTCATGCTCTCAGCCTGGAAATTGTCATGTGGTTGATTGCTTGAGAGAGAAGTGATTATCTGCTATGGGAAAACACTCTTCCCGGCTGGGCCTCCTGTCCACTGAAAGCATGTTTTTCAGGAGGTGCTCAGCCTGTGTTGCATTCCTGAAGGCTCTGGGAAATGAGGCTCCTGTTGCTTATTTACCCAGGCACTGCCAAGGTCTAAACTTGTTGATTTCCAGAGCAACAGACCAATCCTTCAGCCTCTGTGGTTCCAGCATGAGTGGAGGTAATATTTGCCTTATGGGTTACAAAGCATCAATGTAAAAAGATACGTCAAGTGCTTAGAACAATGTCTGATGCATTGTAGTTAGGGCGATCACATAATGTATCATCGATCATAACTTATTTTGAGACAGAGTCTCACTCTATAGCCCAGGCTGGAGTGCAGTCCAAGTTCCTGGACTCAAGGAATCCTCCTCCCTCAGCCTCCCAGTAGCTGCAACTACAGGCACATGCCACCATGCCTGTAGTCACATGCCTAATTTTATTTTCTGGTAGGTAGGTGGAGGGTCTCACTAGTTGCCCAGACTGGTCTTAAACTTCAGCCCTCTAGCAATCCCCCTGCCTTAGCCTCCCAAAGTGCTGGAATTACAGGTGAGAGCGACTGAACGCAGCCACATTTTCTGTAACTTAACAGAAAACTTTTTAAAGCGAAAGAGGCACTGCCAAGATGAATGGCACTGTAAGGACATGATATTAGCTAATATTGGTCAGCAGTGGATATGCAGACACCAATTACAGGGAATCTATTGCTGTTGGTGTGCCGGGGACTGGTTCCCTATGTCACCAGAGTCACTGAGCACTGCCTGAGGTATGTGTGGAGGTGGGTCTCTGCTGAGCCTCCTGATCCCATAGGGACAATGGAAAGAAAAGTTCGAAGTGTGGTTGTAGGGGAGTAACAGTGTAGCATGAGCTCCATCACAGGCGTCACTAATGACTGAAGCTTAGCCTCAGTATCACAGAGTACCTCTTCCCCCAACTGATACTCCACAAGGGCAGGCCAGAGAAAATATCCTCTTCTGCCTAGCCCATTTGTCAACTGGTTGGGGTGAGCGTGAGAATAACTACACCCTGATCCAGGTATGGCATCTTCTCCTGCTCATTATATCCCACCAAACTGGGAAGCTGATGTGGGGAGCAGCTGAGAAGGCCATGTTCTATGTCCCCAAGCCACTCTCCATGACACTCACAGCCTTGAAAAGGCATTAAAGCATTTGTCATGGACACTTACTCTTGTAACCTACTTCCCTCCCGTACATCATATTCATTCATTCCTTCAGCAAGTATTTAACAACTTCTAAATGCCAGCCTCTGTTCCAGGCACTGGGGATATAGTAGTGAATAAGATTTTTTTTTTAAGTTCTTATTGTATGGAACTTACAATCTGGAGTGCTGTCCAGTATGGTAGCTACTAGCTAATGTAGCTATTTAAATTTCAAGTACTTAAATCAAATAAAATTAAAAGTCCAGTTTTCTCAGGTGCCATATCCTAGGTGATCAATAGTCACATGTGGACATGGTTACCCTATTGGGCAGCTCAGAAATAGAACATTTCCATCATTACAGACACTTTCTTTGGAGAGCAGTCTTCTAGAAAGAGGAGAAGTATAGAAAAGTACTGAGCAAGTAAATAGAAAAATATATTACCAACTGGATGGCAATAAAAAGTGCTTTAGAGAAATACTAAGTAGAATAAGGGACCCAGAGAGTGCCCTGGAATAATGGGATGAGGCCAGGGTGATGGGAGACACCACCCTGATCATCAGAACTGATCACCACACTTGCTGTTGAAATATTAAAATACTTCCTTACCAATTGTTAGACAAGCATGGCCTGAAGCCCCTCTACTGCTGCCCTCTCCACCACACTGGCTGTCCTGGCTCCTGTTTTGGAATACTTCCCCCCAGCTCAGCCATGAAAAGACAAACTCCTGGCTCAGAAGGGGACAGCCAAGTCCCTGATCCTGCTCTGTAGCCTTGACTGTTGTGATTGATCAGTCCTCATGCCAAAATGTTTAAAAGATACTGCAAATATTACTCTTGCTGGCATGTCATTTAAGCAGGTCTCCAAGGAAGTGAGGCCAGTAGCCATGGGGAAGGTGGAGCAAAGTATTCCAGGCAGAGGAAACCACAAATGCAATGGGCCAGAGGCTGGAGCATACCTGGTGTAGTCCAGGAAGAGCAAGAGGCCGCTGTGGCTCCAGCACGGTGACCAAGCCTTCTAGAAAGTAGCAGATGAAGTCAGAGTTGTAAGGGGATTGTTGTGGATTACATAAGGCCTTGTAGGCCATTTATATCAGTTATTTCTTGCCAATAATTCTGTATTTAAAAAACACACACGCAAAACCAAGCGGCTTGAATCAATAAGCATCTTCTACTACTCATGAGTCTATCTATGGTTCAGCTGAGCTCTGATGATCTTGACAAGGCTAAGCTTACCTCAGCTGGGCTTGCACATTGAGGTCTTGGCTCTGCTCAAAGCTGGCGAGTCTGGGGTGGCCTCATTCCCATATCTGACTGTTGACCAGCTGCCAGCTAGGGCAAGGGCATGACTAGACCACATGTCTCTCATCATCCTGAAGGCTAGCCCAGGCTTTGTACATGGGGACAGCAGGGTTCGAAGAGGCCCAGACTCAGAGGTGGCACATGGTCATTTAAGCTGCATTCTGCAGGTTGAAGGAAATCACAGGGCCTGCCCGGATTCAAGAGTTGAGGAATAGATACCACCTCTTGCTGGGAGGGGCTGTACCGTTGCTTTGTAAAGGAGGCAGATACCGGAAGGAGTGGATGATGGCAGCCGTTTATGCAATCAATTTACTCTACTATTGTAAAGGCTTTGACGTTTATTCAAAGTATTAAAGGATGCCATTAAAATGTGAAGGAAAAGTGGGTTGTCATATGATTTGATTTATTTGTAAAGTGATTCCTCTGGCAATTGTGTTGAGCATAAAGGGGGTAGGGACAGAGACAGGGACACAGGTTAGGAAGTGTTGTGACAGACTGAGAGAGAATGGTGACCTGGGAAGGGATGCTAGTGGTGGGGCTGATAAGGAATGGCCAATTTTGGATTAGGTTACAGTTGAGCCAACGACTTATGTGTGAATTAGAGAGAGAGGTGTCAAGGATGGCTCTAGGGGCTTTCAGCCAGAGCAGCTAGTAAAGCAGAGTGGCCGTTGACTGAAATGGAGAAAGTGATGGGCAAAGTAGGCTTGTGAGGAAAAACTCAGAGCTTCTATTGGACATAGGAAACTTGATGTATCTATTAAACATCAAAGTGGCGATGTCCGTTACACAGTTAGACATGCTAGCCTGGATTTGGGATGGAGAAATAAGTGTGGGAGTTGTTGGCATGTGGGTGATGTTTAAAGGCCTGAGAGCAAATTCATCACCGAGGGAGAGAGGGTAGTTAGGGAAGAAAAAAAGACAAAGGACTGAGTCCTGGAGCCCTCCAATGTGAAGAGGAGAAAGATTCAAAGCCTGAGAAGCAACCACCAATGAGACTGAGGGAAAAGCAAGAGTGTGGAAGGCACACGAAAGAACAGTAGCTGTGTCACCACCACAGTCAGCTTCCAGCTGAGGAATTCTTGGAAGGCAGAGGGCTCTGGGTGCTTCTCTGGAGTGAAGATACATCTTTCCTCAATCTTAAGTATATTAATAGAAAACACATGGTCTTAGTTTTTACCTAAGGATGTCCATGAAAAACAGGGAGGTTGACCTGCTGGAGAGGAGGCGGCCTTTCACCTCCTTTTGCTAGAATTCTGCATGAGGCTGTCTCTGGCTCCCAGGATGGGGACCTCAGCCCCACAGCTGTGCAGTGGCCCGTGCTTCTCCACAGAGTCAAGGAAAGAGAATCACCACTGCGTGGAATGTTGCAGACACTAGGAAATGCTGGGTAAAGAGCAAGGGAATGAACGAAGTAATGAGTGAGTAAATGAAGAGTAACTGTGATCAGAAGCTATGGTTGATGAAAGAGAAAATGAAAGTAAACAGGCAAATATTGAAGCCCCAGAAAGAAAAATATGTGGGTGGCTTGAAGTAGGAAGCTTTCTGTGTGATTTGCATTGTTCACCACCCAGGCCTCTCTACCCACTCAGATCTTCTCACCCTCTACCCTACCCTCAGAGACCCAGCTCCCTATTCCTTGTCTTCACTCTGCATAAGTTCCTGGTTCTTTTTGCGAGGTAGATGGTCACTAAACGCGGGGGAAAACAACCTAGATTTAAAGTGCAGAAATTAGCTGGAGTATAATCTGAATTTCATGAGATTGTTGTGAAGATTTTTCTACAATGATGTTTATGGAAACATCTGGTAAACTGTGAAGTGCTATCCAAATGAAAGGACATGTATTTATTTTCCAGAAGCTAGCATGGAAAATACTCACTGTCAAATAGTGTCAGACAGGAAAAGAGAGTTAAGAGCTTCACACCAAAGGAAATGCAAGAAGGTGGAGGCGCAGACTTAGGAGAAAGATAGCAAAGGAGAAAGAGAAGAGCTAGTTGCAAGACTGCAGCCAGAAACTGTGTTGAGATAACGCCTTTACTCCCAACTCTTTAGTGAACTCACTGCATTGGTGAGATTTGTGGCTCAAGTGGATTTTATTTACCCCCAAGTAAATTGGCAGCTTTGAGGTAGATGACATGCAATGGGGGAGTCTCAGGAGTGGAAGCCCCAAGAATCCTTAGGAAGTGAGGTTGAGAGACACAGAGTACAGCAAAGAGCTTCTGATGGGCATTCACTGTGGAGTAGAATTCAGGCCAAAGAGTAGGAGAATCTCTGAGGGGAAAGCAAGCCTAGAGCAGTATTTAAGTCACACACCTGTCTACAGCATGAGGTGAATGATTTGGTGTATTTAATAGATGCTGTACACTTTGGGAAGCCAACGTGGGCAGATCAGGAGGTCAAGAGATTGAGACCACCCTGGCCAACATGGTGAAATCCCATCTCTACTAAAATACAAAGATTAGCTGGGCGTGGTGGCGCGCACCTGTAGTCCCAGTTACACGGGAGGCTGAGGCAGGAGAATTGCTTGAACCCGGGAGGCAGAGGTTGCAGTGAGCCGAAATCGCACCACTGCACTCCAGCCTGGCACCTGGCAATAGAGCAAGACTCTGTCTCAAAAATAAAAAAATAAAAATAAATGTGTAGGACCTCAAATGATGCGACTGGAGTAATATCTAGAAGGGAGTCGTTGAAGAAACATTTTCCTGTTTTCTACCTTCTCTCCTACACCCCTGAATCTGTTACCATCTTTGTTTCCCTGTGGTCGTCTCTCTTTTCCTTTTGCCCTGCCTGTGCCTGAAGGTATCTATGGTTTTAAAGATTGAGTCTAAACAGTGGTCTCACCAATGCTCTCCCTGGGTCGCTCCCCTTCTTTGCCAGGGCCATCACTGGCACTGCTGGTAAAAGACCCTGCACGATGCAAGGCAGACTAAGTGGACGAGTGCCTGACCCTCTCCCCACCCCATTCCCATGCCATACTATTCACCCTGTCAGACAAAAAGGAAAAATGCTGGCACCATGCAGATGACCCAGAACAATGTACACAGTTTCCAATATAAACTGTGCAGCTCACGGCTCCCACCCTGCTGAGCATCCAATAACTTTTGCTGAGCCATCCAAGCCCAAGGGAAAACAACTTACTGTGAAAGAACAAAGGCAGCCTTAGCTCAGGCCTGTCCCCACCAGTCAGGAGAGGCAGGCGACAGCACCTCTGGGCCAGTGCGGCCCCTGGAGGGCAGCCAGAGAGTCTGTTCTGAGCATGACAAGGCAAGGGAGGGGCCCAACAGGCCCCAGTCAATGAGAAACAGATCTGTCTGAAAATAATAATGAATGAAAAGGCCCAGTGACAAAGCCTTGCCTCCGAGCTGGTTTGGCACACCCTCAGATCTAATGATATGTTCAGAAGGAAAAATCCATGGGCAGGATTTGGACTCCTTTAAGCCAACTAGTCATCTGCAGACAGGCCCAATGAACTTGGTTTTACCAGCAGGCATTCCAAGACAGGGCTCTTGAGCCGACAGCTGTCCTTCCTCAACAGACTCAGCACTTGTCAGTGCTGGAATGTGAAGTAGCCTGTTTGGGAGCAGAGGGATGGACCAGATGAACCTACAAGCTCACATAGTTCCAGGTCAAACAGGCAGTGAGAATGAGACTTGTGACTGCAAAAAAACATACTGGTGAGGGAATGGAAGCAAAGATCAGAAGGAGTGGGCAGGAGGAGCAGGGTCTTTTTCAGTTCTCAAATATTTGCTGAGCTTTCCTTGAGACTCGAGAGCTGAGCACAGTGAGGTTAGGGCACAAAAATAATAGATGCCACCCTACCCTCAGAGTGCGTATTAGATTATCTATCTAAAAGCGCCTTAACAAATGTTTTAGGGGGTGAGAGATTATTACTGTTGTGACCAAAGATGCCTGGAGATTGTCTGACTCTGGAGCCAAGTCTGACAGCTTGGTAGAGCTGCCTGGAAGTATGTATTGAGAGAGTTTGTGAAGGCTTGTGCGGGTTCAGGCTCAGCAAAATGAACGCCTTGATTCATTAATGCAGTTTGTAATGGATGGAAGGAGATGCTATATATCCAATGGTCTGAGTTCCAATCTAATCTGGCCTATTTTACAAATAAAACAGCTGAGTTCTGGGAAGAAGAGGAGGCAAAGTTGAACGGAATGAGCAGTAGATTGTCACAGAAGAGCCTTCGCTCACCCTTCCTTGGGAGAGCAGGACAGATGAGCACACTCCAAGAGACGCTAGCAATGCCACACAATCCTGTGGAGGAGAAGAGAAAGGAAGGGAGGGGCTGGGAAGGCTTCGGGAGGCCACAGGGCAGCACCCTGTAAACACACGCGTGGTTTTCAATGAAACAGCAGCACAACCCACATAACCTTCCTTCTCTTTTCCTGACCATGGAAAGTTGAGGTTAGGTTGCCAGGAAAGTGGCAAAACTTTCCCGTAGATCCTACCCTGGGTTGAACTCTGAACGAGTATTGTAGATTTCTTAAGAAGTGGGTATTATAGGCCACAGCTTATGATGATTAGGTAAGAGTTAAAGCACACATTTCATTCTACATAACAGAGCTAGTAGTTGTATACCAGTCTCTCTTTGTGAAACTGAAGATTTCATGAAGATATTATCTCTGCATTACCTAGCACCTAATAAAACCATATAAAGAGTAGGCATGCAGTCAATATTTATGAATGAGACAAATAAATGAAGACATTATTAATTTCATTTTTAGAGAATCCAAAGATTAGGAGTCAATATTCCAGCCAGGAGAGGGAACAAAAATGCACTTGTAGTATTAAGTTTATTAAAGTACGATGGGATTAGAACTGCTCACTCAGCCATTCCAGCCAGGGAGTAAATAATCAGAATCATAATTGCCAATATTTATTGAAGAATTACCATGTGCTTTATGAAAATAAATACATCAGGGCAGATTAACTGTTTTAACAAACAATTCTAAAATATCAGTAGTTAAACCATAATCCAATACAGGTTGAGAGGGGTAGAGTGGGGAGTGCTATGCTCCAGTCAGTCATTCAAGGACCCAGGCTCCTCCCATACAGTGGCTCTGCCTTCTCTGAACCCTAGAGTTCTCTTCTGGATCCTCTGAATCTACTAGTAGATGAGGAAAGAGATGGTATAGAGGATTATAAGGAAGGTTTTGGGAATAAGGCTTAGATAATGTAGCCTGTATCTCTTCTATCCACATTCCATTGATCAGCTCTTAGTCACAAAGCTTCACTTAGATGCAAGGAAGCTGGAAAATGTAGTCTATTGGTGACTCACGAGGAAAAAGGAAAAGGTTTGTTGGGTATCTAGCAAGTCTCAGCCACATAGCATTATCTCATTTAATGCTCAAGACCGCCTGATAAGGCAGATCTTATTTTTATTCCCATTTTGCAGATGAGAAAGCTGAGGCTCAGAAATTAAAGAAATTCCCAATATCACACATCTAGTCAATGAGAGAATTGAGAGTTGGTCCTAGTTCTGACTCTAAAGCATACATTCTAGACCCACTAAGTTATGCACCTTCATAACTGAGGTTTTTCTCTTTTCCTTCCTATTTTTCTCTTTTCCTTCCTCACTACACAGACCCTCACAATGTTAGTTTTGGCTCTCCTGGATCTAAACTGCTGATAATACTTAGCTATTTGGCATCAGAATATACATTATCTTATCTATTTTCCATTGCACTTCCATGTGGTAGGTATTATTAGCTCCATTTTACCAGAGAGGAAGCTGAGATTAGATGGGTTACATAACTTGGCCAAGATCAAACAGCTAATGAGAGGCACATTTGAACATAGTTGAATGCTACTGTGTCTTGCTCTTTGGAATGGAACTTTGGAAGGCTTTTCCTTAAAAAAAAATTTTTAATGACAAAAAATAAAATTGACTCCTAAAAAATGCAACAATTCACTTTCTCACAGAGCATCCCAGAGTGGTTGGCATCTACAAGGTCAGAGACCTCAACACTGAGGTCAGACAAGCTCCTTATTCTTCAGGTCAGAATCCGTCTACAAGGTGGGAATAGCAAACACATTTTGTAGCTTCTGACCTTGTTGACAGTAGACTAGCGTATCAATGCTTAAAGAAGTTCTCCCCAGCCGAAACCATCCAGGCAATGAAGAATCAGATAAATAACAAGGCTGACGCACGGCTAGCGAAACACTCCAGACTCAGCTAGGGGGTCGTCTCTCTAAGCCAACAGCATTATTCATGGTTGGGTCACTGGGTGCTGATGGGGAAGCAACAGCTAGCGCCAGGTTTGTCTGCTGGGCTCTCTTCTTTCCTCTCCTGTCCTCACCCCTGTCCTGACCTGGCTACCCTCCCCTCTCCTTGAACTATCCAGTCACAGAGTTTGTTTATTTATCACACCCTCCCCAGGCATCTAGGAGCCATCAGACATCATGTACTGGTCCCTGAGAGGGGAAAACAGGAAATGAATCTAATTAAAACTGCAGCACTGTAAAGCAGGAATTAATGATAAGAATAATAATGCAATCTAAGGACTTGGGCAAATTGGGCAGATAAAAGGAAAAAAAAAAGGCAACAACAGCAGACTGAGTCTTTAAGGAAGCTGACTTTATAATGTCTTTAACTCTGCAAGCTGCACTGGTCACAGCAGCACACTGCGGAGTTCCAGAGCCTTGGGACACCAGCTCCCTGCCTTCCCAATACCATTTCAGGTGGAATCTTTCTCTTGACTACAGCCTCAAATTTTTCTTCCTAAGGATCTTGAACCCCACTATTTACTCTCAGGCCAATCTTCATGAGATTGACTGTCACCAGCAGTGACAATCTATGAAGAGGTAATAATCCTCCCTGTTGGAACCTTTGAGATCACCTACTTCCATACACAGGGGGGCAACCAGGGCCAGACAGTTTAAATCACTGGCCCAAAGGCAAACTGCTGGTTAAGAAGGGAGCCAGGACACTCAGGCCTATAGCCTTCAAGCTTGGAGAGTCTCTCTGCTAGACCACCCTTAGGTGTGCAACTCCAGGTGCATGAAATGGTAACCAATTCTACTCTATTGTTCATTTTTTAAAAATCCTATCAAGATGCCAGGGTCAAAATTTCCCTTTAGTGCTTTTTGCTGGATGCCCAAGAAGCTGGTGGTATCTTTTTCTATATCAGGTGAACGATAAACCTGTTCTTCTTCCCTTTCAAGCTCTTCCAAGAACCTGGGTTTTGTAATTTCCCATTTCTCCCTATCTAAACTGAGCTTATTTGCTACCTACCTCAATAGTCTGCCTTCTGACCTGATTCCACCGTAATGCAGTCATTTTACCTCCCTCTGTATCTTTCTCGTGCCTTGCCAAGGTCCATGGTCCTTATATCTCCTGGCCTTCCATGGCCTTTCCCCATTTTAAATTCTCCTAATGGAGACAGAAAATTGTCCTTCAGCCACACATTTAAAAGTTTTCAGAATAAAAACAGAGTCACAGGTGATGTCCGAGGTCCTCCACTGCCAACCTCTTTCTTCCCCACTACCCCGTGCTGTTCCTAGCACACTGGCCTCTGTTTATATTTTGGAAAACTCCAAGTTGTCTCTTGCCTTATCATCTTGAGGATGCCCTTTCCTCTAGCAGAATCTCACCACAGAGCCCATTCTCCCACTCTCACTTCTCCCTCCTGGCAAGCTCCTTCTTGTCCTTCAACACTCACCTTCTATATTATTTGCTCTACGTAATCATCTCTGACTCCTCTACTTAGGTTAGGTCCCCTCCACTAACTGCTCTCAGATAATCCTGTATTTACTTTTATACCCCTTATCATAAATGGGTTTATACAATTGTTGTTATGATTGCAACTTACTGTCAGTGTCCTCCAATACACTGTAGCTTGCATGAGTAAATGGCCAGAAGGGATTGACGTGTTGTACACATACATTCGAAATACAATCATCCCTCAGCATCCAAGGACGATTGGTTCCAGGACCTCTCACAGATTCCAGAATGTATGGATGCTCAAGTCCCTGGTATAACATGGTATAGAATTTGCATATAACCTACACACATCTTCCCACATGCTTTAAATCATCTCTAGATTACTTGTAACACCTAATACAATGTAACTGCTATGTTAATAGTTGTTTTACCGTATTGTTTGTAAAATAATGACAGAAAAAAAGTCTATACCTATCCAGTACAGATGCCTTTTTAAAAAATATTTTCGACCTGAGTGGTCAAATTCCAATGCGGAACCCACAGATACAGAGGGCTAATGGTACTGTTCTCAACACACTAAAGCTGACACCGCTTTATCTGTAATTATTTGCGTATATGTGGAAGCACCCACCAGGAGTATAAATCCCATTGTAGCAGAAACTCCTACACTGATGGACATATAATAATTGTTCATTGAATGAATGGAGGGATTGATGTCAATAAAGCTCTTGTAACACTTGAGGGTTGAGGGAGTGGTGTTGGTTTGCTAGTGAAATATTGACAAAAGACATAAAAGATCGTCACTGTGCGAGTGTAAAGCTATCTGTTATTTCTCTTTGTCATGCCTCCATCTTTGTTTCTCCTTCTTTCCAGGAGTCTCTATATTAATGCATCCTACTCCCACCTACTGAAACCTACGATAGTTTCCTATTGTGTAATAATTTGCAACAAATTTAGCAGCTTACAATACACATTTATTATCTTACAGTTTTTGTGGGCCAGGAATGTGAGCACAGCTTAGCTGGGTCCCTAGCTGGGCCAGGAATGTGACCATCAAGGTGTCACCCAGGGCTGGGTTTTCATCAGAGGCTCAAATAGGGAAGGATCTACTTCCTATTTAGATTCCTTGGATTGTTGGCAGAACTTATTTCCTTGCAGCTATAGTTTTCCTGGCAGCTTACTTCTTCAAAAGCAGCAACTGAGAGAGAGAGAGAGAGAGAGAGAGAGAGAGAGAGAGAGAGAGAGAGAGAGTGTGTGTGTGTGTGTGTGTGTGCGTGTGTGGCCCTAGCAAGATGGGTGCTATGGGGCTGGGTTGTGAATACCGTGCACATCATCATGTGCATCTCTTTACCTTTGCCACATTCCATTCACTGAGGCAAACACAAGTAACACTGAAGGGGGGGGATTATACAAAGATATGAATATCAGCAGTCAGGTATGATGGGCTACCTTAGATTTTATCCAGTGCAACCTTCTAAGACAAAGGGAAGTGGATATGGATATGAATATGGATATGGATATATCTCCATTTATTTATGAAGGAGATCATTTCTTGGTACTGTAGCTTTTCCACACAGGTTCACAGGCTAGCATCACTCTCTAAAATCAAACTGAAAACCAAGAGTCATTTGGTAAGAAGAAGCACATATACATATGAGTATTTATTTGTCTGCATTTGTGTTTTGAGGGGGCTAGTAAGGGACAGGCGATGGGAGGGAAGAGAATCATTAGATCAAAGGGAAGAAAGGAGCCAGCGATATTTCAGAGAGGGAGATGGCTTTCATTGGAAGGAAAAAAGAAGAGGCAGTTTCCAGCAGAGAGAAGAGGCAGATCTCACCAAGATAGAACTCTTTACACAGTAGGGTTCCCATTGCACAAAATTCCCTAGTACTATTTCCTTATGCCCCTTATCTCTGATGTTCCACCCATCCCACAAGAAGCTTAGAATGAGTGCTTCCCCTGAACTGATCTTAAAAGTACTCATCCAGCCTGATTTGTACTCCCTGCACCTGTCCTCTGTCCTCAAGGCCGCCTTAGGATCCCATCCATACCTTGACCCAAGCAGGTAAAGTACAAGCCCATGCAGCCAACTCAGGCCCAAGTCTTCATTCCCACAAAGCACATCCTATGTACTACTGATGGTAGTGGTGGTCCATGAGAACAGCTGCTGCCATGACACTGGCTGCAGTGACCCAGTCTGTGCACTCCATGGAGCTGGTGGGGGTCAGAAGCAGGCAAGAGCTGCACCTTCCTGAGCACAGCTGCAGCTGGCCAAGCCACAGCTGTGGACCTGGCATCTCTGCACTCTCAGGGGCTCGGGAAGGCCCCCCTGCTCCTGCAGGCTCAGAGGTGTCTGCTCCCACTGCCTGGTCTCTCCCTGTTCCTGGCACCTGCTCCAAATATCAGAGCAAGATTGGGGCTGAGCATGGGCCCTGTCACAGCCCAGCCGGGTATGTGCCAGCCCCCTGCCGCCTTGGTCCCTCTGGACTTTTGGTGTCAATAAGCATGGGAGAGAGGCCGAGGCGGGAGCTAAGGGCAACTTGGTTCTGGTCTGCAGGCACCCCTCAGCATGAACAGTCTGGGCACCATGAATGGTGGCAGCAGGCAGACAGGCTCCTGGGTGGAAAGGGGACAGGTCCCTGGTGAAGTCCCACCTTCAAGCTGGGGAAGGCCTGAAGCCTGGGGACCACAGTGGGGGAGGTGTGGCCTGGCTGCACATTCCACAGAGCCGGGGGACTCCCGAAGACCAGAGTGGGAACTTGTGGTACTTTCTCTGGGCTTACTCATAGCCATCCATGGACCAATCAGTGCACACGTCCTCTCCTCTGAGACCCGTAAAAGCCCTGGACTCAACCAGACTTGAGGAGACGATGGGCCAACCAGCTGTGGAGAGGAGATACCCACTCCAGCATCTCCTCCCTGCTGAAAGGTGAGACACTCGTCGGGACACCCTGTTTGTGGAGAGGAGCCACCCAATGTGGGTCTCCTCTGAGCTGCTGTATTGCTTAATAAAGCTCCTATTCACCTTCCTCACCCTCCACTTGTCTATGTACCTCATTCTTCCTGCAATCAGGACAGGAACTTGGGGCCTGCCAAACAGCGGAGCTAAAAGAGCTGTAACACAAACAGGGCTGAAACATGCCCCTGGCTCCCCACGTTGCAGATGCCAAGAAGGAGAGACAAAAGAAGGACAGAACTGTGGCCCTTTGGGGAGCCCAGACCTAGGAGCTCCCTGAGCCAGGGCTGAGAGACACACACCCTCTTTGGGGCTCTGAAGCTCCTGGCATCGCCAAGCTTCCAGGTGACACTGCATTCCCTGGTGTCAGCTATGGAAACTGATTGTAGTATGCCTGGTCCAGGTGTAGCCTCGCAGGGAGTGAGCATCTGTGCTGGCACCTGAAGCTGCCTTGCCTGCCATAGCCAGCATGCCTGGCTGTGCACAGGGGCTGGACCCTACACTTGCTCACACACCCCTTGCCACTCTGCGCCTGGCTCACCCTTGGCAGACATGGGGTCCTAGCCAGTGGCGTGAGCCAAACATAGCCTGCTAGGCCAAGTGGGCAGAACAAGCCCAGCGGGCCTAAGCAAAACTTAGGTTTCCAGCTGGTGAAGTGACACTCCAGGAATCCCATGGCACTGGGAGCTCTCTCCTTCCTGACTAGGAAGGCCGGATTCCAACCCCTTCCAGAGATATCTGCTGTGGCTTTAAGAGAATGACTCTGAGTTAATCAGGGAAAACAGGACATTCAGCAAGAAGCAGCCCAGAATCCTTCTCAGACCTGAGAAGGCCATATCTGTTGTGAAGGGATGAGGTCTCTGGGTACTTAATTTAGGAAACTTGCTGCAAGTCAGATGGATAATGCCAAAGGCCAGATGTAGCCTCAACCAGAGCTCCCTCAGCACAGCCTTTATTCATTTGTGGTAGTTTTTATACTTCAAAATCTCACTCTTTTAAAACTGTCAAAACTGGTGACCATTTCCAAGGACAGACCTTGAATTACTACTATTGCCCATATTGTGTCTTCATTATATTTTCCTTATTTTGATATATAAGAATTGGGGAGTGTACATTCTAAACTTCTATACTACATGGTACACTTTTGAGGACAGGATTCCCTTCTTTAATTCATCTTTCTTCCCAAACTCCCGAAATACAGTGAAATGTACAGAGAGAAAACTCACTGGTTAATCAAATAATCTTTATCTCAATGAATTGTGTAAAATTGAATAAGACAGTAAAACTTTATACTCCCTCAGTTTCCTCATTATCTTTCAAATGATTTTTAAGCTCACTTTCTACTCTAGGCCTTAAATGCCAAGAGGTTTTGCTAAACAAAATAAGAGTGCAAACAAAAAGGAGGAATGTTTTAAACCTATTTTAAGAGAACAAAATGCTTTCAAGTGCTTTGCAGGTATCTATTTTTACACATATGGGATCATTAAAATATCAGGGGAGCCAGCTGCCGTCAGGCAAGTGCTTTGGATGTTCTCATTGCAAACCCTTCTGACCCACTGTACTCAGAAAGCCCCTTCTCTGGTGAACAGAGCTTCCCTTGAAGTAGGTAACTTCAAAGAGGCAACGTGGTACACTGGCAAGCCCTCAGATCTCTTATCTGAAAATCCAGTAAATGAATCCAATGATAGGAAGTGGAATATAATAGTAGAAGTGGCTCCCACTCAATCGGGCCTTTGCTATTCTGGTGGATCCCTAAAGAACATTTCAGTCCTATACGTGGTGTGATGGGGAGTGCCAGGATCAAGAGCCACAGGTCTGGGTTTAAGTGTTCCTTTCCTCTGTCACTCACTGGCTGTGTGACATGGAGCAATTAACTTGCTCTCTCTGACCTTCAGTTTCTGTCTAGATTTGTCCTTCCATCCTGAAAAGCATATTGTAAAGATCAAATGAGGAAATGAAGTAATAAGTAGGCAAGCTTTTTGTGAATTGTAAAGAGATACAGATGTTAGCTCTATATTTTAAAATAATCTATCAATCTTCTTGTGATTTAATTAGCATAGGCCATTTCCCACAAGCTAGTACAAGTCATAGGAATTTGACAGTATTGTATTAGCATGTTACTGGATTCTTTTGCAGACACACTGTGAAGCAATCTGGTACAATAGTTAATAGCATGCCATTCAAGGCAACCAGACCTGGATTTGAATAACAATTTTGTAATTTACTAGCTAGGACTTTTGGAAAGATACGTCACCTCTCCTAGCCTCAGTTTCCAATTCTGCAAAGCAACATTAAAGTTGAAAAATAATAATACCTGTATTATGGACTGAATGTCTGTATCCCTACCGAATTCATGCAGTGAAGATGTGACCCCCAGTGTAACGATATTTGAAGACGGCATTTTGGGAGGTAATTGGGGTTAGAGGAAGCCTTGAGGGTGGGGCACTCATGATAGGATTAGTGCCCTCATAACAAGAGACACCAGAGAGCTTGTTCATTCTATTTCTTCACCTTGTGAGGACATAGCAAGAAGGGGGACATCTGCAAGTTAGGAAGAGACCCCTTTCCAGAACCCAACCATGCGGGCACCCTGATCCTGGGATTCCAGTGACCAGAACTGTGAAAATAAATTTCTAGTGTTTAAGCCTTCAGTCTGTGGTATTTTGCTTTGGCAGCCCAAGCAGACTAAGACAATCTACTAGAGTAAAAAATAACCAGAAAGATAATAATCACTGAATATTAAAACCAGAGGAACTTTAAACCAAGACATTAATTACCCAAGTGCTAGAAGAGCTGAAAACTCAGCAAGGACCAGTTTGGCCACTGAGAGATCAAGAGCAGGCCACTGCTGCTACCCCAAGACTGCAAGGACAAAGGTAGGCAGTGGGGTTATGAGAGCCCAGGGTCCAGGTCACCCGTTGGAAACTGAAACCACACTGGGGCTGTCTGGGGGAATCAAGAGGGATTCAGAGGAGGCATAGCTGCTGATGCAAGCAGAGAGAGATGCCTTTAATTCTCCCGTCCTCCCACCCTCAGACTTCTCCCAGTGCTTCTCATTGGTTATAGAAACAAAGTTCAAGTGACATCAGAACCTGGGACACACAGACCCTGATGAGGATACCCCGTACATAGCAGAATGGGGAGGGGCAGATTGGCTTCAGTAGCAAATAGACCAAGGACCAGCACACCCACCTTCTTGGGATTCATATTAGTCAACCGAAGATTAATATTAATTGTATGACAGGTTCTGGCTATTCAATTAAGTATTTAATTTAAAAATTCAATGCTGGGAGAGATCCAAGATGGCCGATTAGCAGCAGCTCAGGATTGTAGCTCCCAGTGAAAGCGCAGAGAGCGAGTGGACACTGCAATTTCAGACAAATTTTTGTTGCCCACAAACAGGGAGATTCCCAGCAGAGGAGCCACACGGGTCACCAGAGCGACTCATGGCTGGCGCAGCTGTTTTGCTGGAGCCCCGGCACGACGCTTCTCAGTGCGGAGTATACGGGACTGGGTGCCCTTTTAATCGGGCTCGGCTGGTCCCATTCCCACAAGGAGAACAGGAATTGGAAGTGCTGAGGACTGAGAGTTTCACAGCAAGCACAGCTGAACCCGGGAAGGCCTAGCTCTGTGGGTAAGGGGCATCCGTCGAAGGAAAACTAAGAAACAGAAAACACATCACCAACAAGCTGGACATCCACTCAGAGACCAAATCTGAAAGTCAGCAATTACAAAGACGGCAGGCGGATAAATCCACAAAACTGGGAAGAAACCAGTGCAAAAAGGCTGAGAACACCCGAAATCAGAATGCCTCTCCTCTTACAGGGGATCGCAGCTCCTCATTAGCAAGGGAACAAGGCCTGACGGAGAATGAATGTGATGAATTCACAGAATCAAGCTTCAGACGGTGGATAATAAGAAATTTCTGTGAGCTAAAAGAACATGTTCTAACCCAATGCAAAGAAACTAAGAACTTTGAAAAAAGATTTGACGAAATGCTAATGAGAATGGACAACTTAGAGAGGAATATAAGTCAATTGATAGAGCTGAAACACACAACACAAGAACTTCGTGAAACACGCACAAGTTTCAACAGCCGAATTGACCAAGCAGAAGAAAGAATATCAGAGGTCGAAGATCAACTCAATGAAATAAAACGAGAAGGCAAGATTAGGGAAAAAAGTTTAAAAAGAAATGAACAAAGTCTCCAAGAAATATGGGACTATGTGAAAAGACCTAATCTACGTTTGATAGGTGTACCTGAATGTGACGAAGAGAATGAATCCAAGCTGGAAAATACTCTTCAGGATATTATCCAGGAAAACTCCCCCAAC